>VYZX01024221.1:85951-101925 GCA_013401335.1 Brachypteracias leptosomus
TTATTTATAGATATATAGATAGATCTAGATAGAGTCTGGTTCTGTCACTTCTGGGGAGAACTTTGCTTGGCATCTGGTTACAAAATAAACACCCCCCCACACCTCATTTAATGGGCTGGTTTGTCCATTTCTGTTTATTTTTTCGCATATAAACTTTGGACAAAAATAATTCCAGCTGGCTAATGACATTTTAGCTTCTGCATCCCAGCCCTGATGATGGAAACTTGTTGTGTTGCATCAATGTTCTTCGTTGCTGCTCCTGAGGAGCCCAGAGCAGGCTGGAGATGTTTGTAGGTTTGCTCTTGGCTCTCCATCCTTGGAGAAAAAACTCAAACCAGAAGAACCTTGAGCTCTAGGGAGAGAGAAGAGCTGAACTCCCAAGTTCTTGTTGGGTAGGAGTGAAGGGGTGGACAGAAGTAACTGGAGCTCAGGGATGAGCCTGGTTTTGGCAAACCTCTGAAATGTTCTTCCTCTCTCTGTTTCTCCTCCAGCTGTTCCAGAAGTGCTGCCTGGTGCAGAGGATACTGGATGCCTGGGAAGCCAACGACAAAATTCAGTAAGGGACTGGGCAGGCCCCTGCTCCAGGGCTGCAGAGCAAGAGCAGAGCCTTGAAACCTGCCAGTTATTGGGATAGGTCACAGTTGAAGCCTGTCTGAAATGAGTTGGATTTCAGTTATGGTTTGGAATCAGGATTATTTGCATGTTAAAAAGCAAGTTCACTGAACAGGCGTGTGGTTTGAAAGCACAATTAGCTTAAAAATTAATTTAAATTGTTTTAAAACACACCACTTGCTTCCTTCCTGCTTTCTCAGGGAATTCCAAGAAGGACATAGGCACAGGGACTGGGTGTCTTGGCTTTGTGCTCTGGTTTTTGGTACAGGAACAGGTGACATCAAGTCCAACCTTTGCAATATGTCCAAGTATCAGAGTCGTGGAGTGTCTCCATCATGACAGCAGGTTGTGAGCTTTGAGGTGTGCTCTAGGGGTCAGGGAGATGTTGGATAGAGGTTGGATTTGATGATCCTGGAGGTCTTTTCCAACCTAAATGATTCTGTGATCCCACTTCCCTCTCTTCAGTCCCTCTGAAGGGAGAGGAACTGAAGAGAGGGAAGTGGCATCATAGAGATTGACCCATTGGAGACATGGTCTAGTGATCAGGGAGATGTTGGGATGAAGGTTGGACTTGATGATCCTGGAGGTCTTTTCCAACCTCATTGATTCTATGGTTATTAGAGCAAAGCTGGCAAAGAATCACCAGAAGGCTGATGGTTGGAGTCATGTGAATAGCTGATGTAAGAATGAGGGGAGAAGATCCCCAGAGAGCTTCTTGAGAAGAAGTGGAAGGCAGGAGAGGGTTCCTTTTCTCCATGATTCATCTGGAGAGTGATGGAAGATGCTGTCATTGCAGGAACCTCCAAAATCTTTTTCCTTTCAATTCCTGTCTGGTCAGTCAGTTGAAAAGCATGAGTTTGATTTGTGCGATGAGTTTGATGGTCTAGAGGTCAGGGAGATGTTGGACTTGATGCTCCTAGAGGTCCTTTCCAACCTCAGTGGTTCTCTGATGATTCTCTGGCTGTGCCCAGGGGTTCCCTGCTGATGGTGCTGCTGCCTGTGTTCTCTCTGCAGGGCAGAAGGTGGCATGAGGAGAGGCAACATGGGCCACCTCACCCGGATAGCCAACGCCGTGGTCCAGAACATGGAGAAGGGCCCCATGCAGACCCAAATTAGTGAGTTCATCAAAGGTAGGTGCTGCTTTCTCCATTCCTCTGGGTCAAATAACCCTTGCAGGCCCTTTGGAAAGACTTTTATTGCCTGTGTTTCAGGAGGGTCCCTTTCTGGTTGAGTTTCCCATAACTTAAAAAAAAACCTCTAGGACAAATTTGGTCGCTCTTTGTTTTCCTACAGTGACACTGAAATTGTTGGAACTTTGTTTGTCCTTTCTTCTGGGTGGGTGTGGACATTGGCACTTCTAGGGTGGTGGTTGTGAGTGGTGTTTCTGTGCTTCCTTATCCTTACACCTGAGAGGAGCCAGAGGAGATGATCAGGGAGGTCCTACAGCTCTATTTTATCATAGAATCATTAAGGGTGGGAAAAACCTCTAAGATCATCAAGTCCAACCATCAACCCACCACTAAACCGTGTCCTGAAGTGCCACATCTCCTCCTCTGTTGAACCCCTCCAGGGATGGTGCCTCCAGCACCTCCCTGGGCAGCCTGGGCCAGTCCCTGACCACTCTTGCAGCAAAGAACTTCTTCCTAGTGTCCAATCTAAACCTCCCCTGGGGCAACTTGAGGCCATCACCTCTTGTCCTGTCATTAGTTCCTTGGGAGAAGAGCCCAACCCCAGCCTCACCACAACCTCCTTGTAGGTGTGGAGAGCACTGAGGTCTCCTCTCAGCCTCCTCTAGGCTAAACAACCCCAGTTCCCTCAGGCTCTCCTCATGTATGTTCTCCAGCCCCTGTTGGAGATGCTCACATTGCCAGGCTTTGTCCATTATATCCTCCTTGGACTTTATGTGGAGGACAAGTTCCACCAGACATTTTTATGTGAGAAGAAATAAGATTTTCCACCTGCATCAATTAAGGGAAACAATGAGCAGAAACAGGACTTGAGTTTCCATTCTTGGCTTGTAAGGAGCAGATCAGTGGTGATACAACAGCTTGGTGGTTGTCATGTCTACGTGAAAATTGAGGAGCTCTCAGGATTTTAGGAAAGGCTGAAAGTTGCCCAAGTCCTGGTTATTTCTCTCTGTTTTACTGGACTGGCTCTGGCTGGGATGAAGATGACTTTGTGTTTTGGATTTGGGATTGAACTGGTGTTGGTAACACACCACTGCTTTAGCCCTTGCTCAGCACCAAGGCTTCCTCTTTTACCCACTCTGTCCTCACGGGGGGGACAAGAGGAACCCAGGAGGTTCCACCTCAACAGGAGGAGGTGGTTGTTTGGGGTGAGGGTGTTGGAGCCTGGCCCAGGCTGCCCAGAGAGGTTGTGGAGTCTCCTTGTCTGGAGATGTTTTGGGCTCTGGTCCCCCTGCTCTGGGTGAGCTGCTGGAGCAGGAGGGTTGCACCAGATCATCTCCAGAGGTCCTTCCAACCCCACCATGCTGTGAAATTAAATAAAGAGCTTGGGAGGAGACATGACCAGGCTGTCTGACCTGCACTGACTGAAGGATATCCTGTAGGAACTAGAGGACAGTCTTTCCAAGGTAGCTCCTGCTCAGTGCCTGAGCACCAGTCTCCTGCTGGGAGGTGGCCAGTGAGTGCCTTGGCATCACCTGGACTTTCCTCCTCTTGTTAAACTTTATCTCAGCCCATGAATTTGTGTTGGTTTTGGTCTTCCAGTTCCCCCACCCATCCCGGGGTGGGTGGAGTGAGTGAGCAGCTGGGTGGGGGTTTAGGTGCTGGCTGGGGTCAACCCACCACAACCACCATGAAAGAGTAAGTGTGATGGTGGACAAAGGTTGGACTTGGATGATGCTAGAGGTCCTTTCCAACTTAAATGATTCTATGAAGAAGAAGGTAGAGCTGAAGTCACACGTGGTTTTCAGAAAGGTTGTGTCTTTAGCCCACTGTGGTTCTACAAACCCATCAAGATTGGCAAGACCAGGAATATCTTACTGGTTGGCCTCAGGAAAGATGGGTCCTTTCTCCACAGAATTTACCATTTTTAGAAATCCATGAGTGAACTGTAGTTGGCTTTGCAGAGCACTTCCATAACCCAGCTTGTGTGTCTGCTCAGAACCTCCCAGGTATCCAGTGGGGCTCAGTGGCCACCTTTGATGCCCTCCAGTTGAGTTGTGGTGCCCTTGTTGTTGCAGAGCTCCCTGAAGATTGCCGGGGGAGGTGGGAGAGCTTCGTAGAAGAGACCCTGACAGAGACCAACAGGAGGAATACAGTGGATTTGGTGAGAAGAGTGATGCTGTGGGTAGCTCAGACAGACCTGCTGGGCTGTCTTTAAGTTAAAAAAGTGATATTTTGGGGTTTTTTGTCTTCTGCTGCTTGTTTTTATGACGTGGGTTTCCAAGGGCAGAGTGTTTGTAGAGAACTTACTCCCTAGTACTTCAAGCAGCAGCTCTGATAGGTGGTGGTGACTCTAGTCCACATTTCTTGGGATAGTTCCTGCCTTCTGAGGGGTTTGTGGTGTGGAGCAGAAGCTTTTGAGCTTTCTGAGCTTCCCCTTGTGCTGATTTCTTTGTGCTTTGTTCAGGTGAGCACTCACCATCTGCACTCTTCCAGTGAGGATGAGGACATTGAGAGTGCTTTCCCCAATGAGCTGTCTCTCCAACAGGTGAGTTGACAACACTCTTCACTATTCCTGGGCTTCTCTGATTCACCCTTAACCCATCCTAGTCTAGAGCAGCTTCCTAAATTCTACCCAGAGCATGTTTAGCTCCTTTGTGTTTTTCCAGTATAGAATCACAGAATCATTTTGATTGGAAAAGACCTTTCAGATCTTTGATTCCACCCATTCCCCCATCCCTGCCAGGGCACCACTAACCCCTGGCCCTCAGCACCACATCTCCACCCCTTGGAAACCCCTCCAGGGATGGGGACTCCACCACTGCCCTGCCCAGCCCTTCACAACCCTGACCACCAACAAATTCTTCCTCATCTCCAACCTCAGCCTCCCCTGGGGCAACTTGAGGCTGGTTCCTTATGTCTTATCAACAGGACAAGAGAGTCCTTGTATCCAAGAGAGAGGACTCTTGTCCTATCTTGTCCTGTGTCCATACACAGTCTAGACTCCAACTGGGAATAGATTTGGCTCAGACTGTGTCCAGGTCCCAGCTGTTTGATGTGTGCCACGTTTCTGTGAGGCACTGCCTATTTCTTTCCTGTTTTCCTGCTTCTCTCCACCCCAAGGGGCTGGTGGCCATAGGTTGTAGAGCACCTGCAGTGAGTTTTTCCCAGCCAGCAAGGTAGTGCTCACCTCCCTGAGCAGATCTGGGGCTAGAAGGGAGTTCAGCTTCCTCCTGGGCTGTGCAGACTTGTGTTACAAAGGGAAGGAGCCCACTGAAATACCAGCAGTAAAGAGCAGGAGCAGCAAGAGCACTAAAAAGCCTTAACTTGGGGGGAAATGGAGGTAATTAAGGACTTAGCAAAGATCTCAGGATCCTCCAAACCTGAGCTAAAGCTCCTTCAAATAAAGCTGCTTCCCAGGATGAAGCATTTAGAGAAGTTCTTCCAACCTCTTGTGATGCTAAGAGCATAAAGAGCATCAGCAGGACCCACGAGTTTCTACCTGGTCTGTAAGAAGTTACCTGTGGGGAGCTAAAAGACAATCTCAGTCTGAGTCAGCTGGAGGGGGCTGCCCACCAGTGTTGAGAATGATCCTCCAAGTAGGAGGAATAGCTGGAAAAATGAAAAAAAATCAGTTCCTAAGAGGAAGTGTGAGATTCTCCTTGGAAGCAGGAGCAATCCTTGTCAAAACAGGAGGAGGCATGGATGGATGAGTGGGCAAAAATGGGACCATCTGGGCAGTTATCCTGGGGGGCAAGCTGGAGAGGGCCCCAAGCTGCTGGGGGAGACCAAACATAGGGGATGGGAATGGGAGGGGATGTTGTCTCAAGGATGTGGAGCAATTTTCCCATTCTCCTTGGGGAATGTCCAGTTGGAAGCAGTGAACTTCAAAAGTGAAGTGTTAGCAGGAGGTGAGGTAGAGGAGAGGGATGAGGATGATCAGAGGTGCAGAACGTGGGGTGGGAGGAAAGACTGAAAGGAGTTGGCCCACTTGGTCAAGAGAAGACAAGATGATGTGGAGATGTATCCCTCATCCTACAAGGGAGAGGGGTTTAGAGTCATAGAGAATCACAGAATGGGTTGGGTTGGAAGGGACCTCAAAGCTCATCTAGTTCCAAGCCCCCTGCCATGGCAGGGACACCTCCCAGTAGAGCAGAGGACTGCTCAGAACTGCAGAGTTGCCTCCATGATGTCCATGGTGGGTTTGAGCTGAGCAGGGGACTTTCCATGTGGAAACCAAAGAAAGGAAAAACCCACTGCAGTGTCCTCATAGGATAATGGAGCCAACAAAACAGTTTCCAAGGAAAACTTCACAGCTCCCTTTGGAAGAAGGTTAGAGGAGCATCTTTTCCAGGCCTTGCAGAAGTTTGTTTGATCCTGCTTGGAGAAAGGGGGTTGGAGAAGATGATTTCTCAAAGTTTGTCAGTTTTCTGGGGTATCCTGGTTTGCAGCCAGTTTATTTCAGTCTCTCTGGACACCTTAATGATGCCTCTTTGTGGGTTGTGCTCAGGCCTTCTCCGAGTACCAGATCCAGCAGATGACAGCAAACTTTGTGGATCAGTTTGGCTTCAATGATGAGGAATTTGCAGACCAGGATGACAACATCAAGTAAGTTTCTAAACCTTCAAGAGCTTTCCATGCAGCATTTGCATCTCATCCTCCTTCTCCTGGCCCAGCTTTTCACATGAAGCTCCTTTGGTTTGAACCAGCCAGACACTGATCAATGGCTTGGAGCTCAACTGACCTTTCTTTGCTTTTTTTAGGAGTGCACCCTCTGATCTCCCCAGAGAGTTGTAGAGCCAAGGAAAAGTGCTTCTTCATTCTGACAAGAAGCAGTTTTAATAAAACCCAGTTATTACCCAGCCATATTCTGGAATAAATGTAATTGCAGGGAAAGCAAAGCATTAGAGCTAACCCTGGGCAATTACAGAGCTATTCTCCAGTGGCATGGAGCTCTTCTTGAAATTAGGAGTAGCAAGAAGAGTCTTCTGATGAAGGCCATGGAAAAATTGAGCCATTTGCTCTCTCCTGGCAAAGGAGACAGATAAAGCAGGAGGAACAGCAGTTTAAAGAAGGCAGCTAGAGGTGGATTTATCACTACAAGGCTTGCTGGATTCAGTGTTGGGGATTTTTACTGCTTTTCTAGGAGAAAATTACTGCTGTAATTGAATTAAAACAACATCCCATCTTCTCACCTTCAGAATTGTAGCTGAGGAGATTAGAGGGGCTGTAATGACCCCAGTTGTCCATAATGGTTCAGAAGTTATTGCCATTTAGTGTCCATTTATTGACAGAAAAGTGCTCTAAGAGGAGAGCCACTGAGTGTGTTCCCTGCTTGGTGATTTTGCCCGTTCACTTGATCTGGTGGCAGAGTTCTTCTCAAGGAGAGGACTCTTTGTCATCCAGGGTCACAGGGAGAGGGGGTGACAGTAGCTGCTGTACCTGCATCCCTCACAGGCCAGCAGATCACACAATTGTTTTGGTTGGAGAAGACCTTTAAGATCATCGAGTCCAACCATTCTCCATCCCTGCCAGGGCACCACTAACCCCTGGCCCTCAGCACCACATCTCCACCCCTTGGGAACCCCTCCAGGGCTGGGGACTCCACCACTGCCCTGCCCAGCCTGGCACAGCCCACAACAACCCTTTTGGAGAAGATATTTCTCCTCAGCTCCAACCTCAACCTCCCCTGGGGCAACTTGAGGCCATTTCTTGTGCTGTCCCTTGTTCCTTGGGAGCAGAGCCCGACCCCACCTGGCTCCAACCTCCTTGCAGGGACTTGTGCAGAGCCACAAGGTCTCCCCTGAGCCTCCTTCAGATTAAATAGCCCCAGGAGATGTTGGATCTGCCCTGCAGAGAACTGCAGGATGCTGGTGTCCTGGAATCCTGACAGAAGCAGGACACTTTTGGCCCAGAAAGCTCTGGGCGTGTCAGATGGCTCCAGGTCTGATTGATTGAGGATTTGTTGGCTGGTTCTGCTCAGACTGTATTTTTGGCAACTACGGGGCTCCATGAAATACCTTAAATGAGATGACAATGAGGAAATAATTTGATTGCTTCAGAGTTGCCTTCAAGCATGAATCAGAGTCATAAAATCCTCAGGGTCTTAGGAGCTCCATGAAGGTGTTTGGCAAAGAGTTGGGAACCATCTTCTGAGATGGAGAAAGATTTTGGAGCCCACCTTTCCTGTTCTTTATTTTTCTGAGCATTGTCAATGTCCAGAGCTTTAACATGGCCAAAAAAATCCAGACTAGAGTTGAACTGAACATGGATTATTTAGTTCTGCACACTCTGTAAAAATAAAATGGGCTTTTAACTTAATCATAGAATGGTTTGGGTTGAAAGGGACCTTAAAGATCATCTAGTTCCAACCCCTGCCATGGCAGGGACACCTCCCACTAGAGCAGGTTGCTCAAGGCCTTGACCACCTCCAGGGATGGAGCATCCACAGCTTGTCTGGGCAACCTGTGCCAGGGTCTCACCACCCTCAAGAGTGAAGAACTCCTTGTGAATGTGAATATTTAAGCAGCATTAATGAAGGTTTCAGTGTCCTGGTGTTTTTTTACTACCTGAACAGTTGAACAAGGAGGTAGCACCACCCAGAGTTAGAGATGTGCTGAGGAATTCACTGCATTGACCCAAGAGATGCTGGAGTTGCTTGGCCTGGAGCTCCCTCTGCTGTTCCTTCAAGAGACACGCTCAGGTCTCAGTCAGAAATTGGGTCATTTTGTGGCTTTTGCCTCTTAGTAGCACAGTGGGGGTGTCGAGCTGTGGGGGCACTGAGAAGCCCCCAAATTACTGTGATTCTGGGGAAACAGGCAAGTGTGATCCTGGCTGGGGGTTTGTGGGTGTGTGCCCAACGTGCAGGGTTAGATCCCATCTCTGGGGCTTGTCCCATGCAGTGGGATCCTTGGGTGAAGGTAGGGCTGGGATTGCAGAGCAGCTGCATGCAGCTCCCTCTCTGTTTAATTAATCATGGGTTTGATTTTAGCTGTATGATCTGGTTCAGCTGGAGAGATGTGGAAAGACTGGAGGTGGCCTTTCTGCTATGTGAGAGGTGCAGGACAACAGCCAGACTGTGCTGTGCTTGCCAGGAGTCCTCAAAATCAGCAAGAATAAGATGAAGCTCATTCCCTCAGGGGCTGAATCAGATACCTCAGAGGAATACCCAGAATAATCCTTCATCTCAAAAGGAGGAGACACTTGAACAAGATAGAGAGTGAACATTGAGGGAATGAGTGGCCATATAGGGTCATAGAAGGGTTTGGGTTGGAAGGGACCTCCAAAGCTCATCTAGTCCAAGAAGCAGGGACATCTCTATCTAGATCAGGTTGCTCAGAGCCCCATCAAGCCTGACCTTGAATGTCTTCAGGGATGGAGCCTCCACCACCTCTCTGGGCAACCTGTTCCAGGGATCCACGACCCTCATGTTAAAGAACTTCTCTCTAATATCCAACCTAGATCTACCCTTTTCTAAATCAACCAAGTGTGTCTGTGGCTGGTGTCTTCTGCTGGGGGTGCAGAGGTGCTCTGTTGCTCCATGTGATGTCCCTCTCCCTTTGTTGCAGTGCTCCCTTCGACAGGATCGCCGAGATAAACTTCAACATCGACGCAGATGATGACAGTGTAAGTGGGGATCCTTTACAGGGAATCTGTTGGGTTGGAAGGGACCCGTAAAAGTCATCCAGTCCCACCCCCCTGCATGGGCAGGGACATCTGCAGCTAGATTGCAGGAATCTCTCTCTCTGCAGAGTCAATGGATTGTCCTTATTTTTATTTGATAATCTTTCTGTACACAAACTAGGAAGAAATGCAGATAGAGGGGACTGGGTTTGTTATGGGTCTGAATATTAGAATCATAGAAGTCCAACCATTCCCCCATCCCTGCCAGGGCACCACTAGCCCCTGGCCCTCAGCACCACATCTCCACCCCTTGGAAACCCCTCCAGGGATGGGGACTCCACCACTGCCCTACCCAGCCTGGCACAGCCCTTCACAGCCCTGACCAACAACAAATTCTTCCTCAGCTCCAACCTCAACCTTCCCTGGGGCAACTTGAGGCCATTTCTTGTGCTGTCCCTTGTTCCTGGGGAGCAGAGCCCGCCCCCCCCTGGCTCCAACCTCCTTGCAGGGACTTGTGCAGAGCCACAAGGGCTCCCCTGAGCCTCCTTTGCTCCAGCCTCACCCCCCCCAGCTCCCTCAGCTGCTCCTCACCACACTCCTGCTCTACACCCTTCCCCAGCTCCGTTGCCCTTCTCTGGACACGCTCCAGCCCCCCAAGGTCCCTCTCATGGTGAGGGGCTCTGCTGGGTCTTGCCTTTTCTGTTCTATTGACCTAAATCAATCCTCACTGAAGAAACTGGGCAGTGGTTAGAAGTGGTCAATACTCAAACTTCCCTGAGTCTCCAAATACTTCCTATTTCACTTAAACAGTGCTGCAGAGAGTTTTCCTTCTCCTCATCACTGAAGCTCTTGTTTCTGTCTCCAAAGGCTGACTTTGATTTCTTTTTCATTCCATTCTAGCCCAATGCCTCCCTCTTTGAAGCCTGCTGCAACGAAAGGATCCAGCAGTTTGATGACAACGAGGAGGAAGAAGATATCTGGGAGGAGAAGGAGATCACCTATGCAACCCAAGTGAAATCAAGAACACGGTAAGGTGAACACAAAAGATTCATTTTAAAATTCATTCTTATTTTTTCTTATTTCCCCCCTAAATGCCATGAGACTACAGCTCAGTTAAGTGAACATTTAATTGTTATTTACGTGCTGCGAGGCCTTTTCTGACCCAAACCAGAGGGATTTCCATGTTGCAGGTCCACAAAAAGGTGTCAGTTTTTCTTGAAGGTGAAACAAAGATCCCATTTTTGAGGGAATGTGGTAATCATAGAGTGTTTGAGGCTGGAAGGGACCTCTAGAGGTCATCTGGTCCACCCTCCCTCCACAAGCAGGGACATCTCTACCTAGGGCAGGCTGCTCAGAGCCCCATCAAGCCTCACCTTGAAGGACTCCAGGGATGGGGCCTCCACCACCTCTCTGGGCATTGATCTATCACCCTCCTATTAAAGAACTTTTTTCTAATATCCAGCCCAAGTCTATCCTTTCCTAGCTCTGCAGATGCTCCCTGACAAGTGCAGCATGGTGGGACTTCAGTGGAAGTTCCTAGGGGGTGGCTGCTCCTGCCTGTGCTTTGTGTCTTGGGGGGAGACAAGCCCCCAAGAGCATCTGACATCACTTGAGGAGCTGAGTTTGTGCCTTCCCCATGTCAGGGGGTGAGGGAGGAGCTGGTGGCTCTAAGGGCTCTCCTGATCCTGGGGGTTCTGCCTTTTAGATTTGGAGCATCTCAGACCTCAGAGAGCTCGTCAAAAAGTGATCTTGAGAACGGCGACCACGACGGCAGCGTGGACTCTGAGGAGGAGGAGGAGACAGAGCAGCAGCAGCAGCAGCAGCAGCAGCAGCAGCAGCTTCCTTCCTCCACGAGCAGCAACAAGAACAATGCTGAGCAGAAAGAATCTGACTCCTCTGAAGGTAACGAGTTTCAAACAGCATCATCCCCTTTGAAGTGTGTGTGCAGAGCAGCCCTGTAGCTCTTGGTGGGACACTGAGATACTTGGAGTTCAGCTGAAAACCACCAGCTCCAAGAGTGAGAGGCATCAATTGAGAAAAATCCCAGAAGGAGCTTGAGGGGCTGGAGTGTGTCCAGAGAAGGGCAAGGAAGGGGGGGAAGGGTGTAGAGCAGGAGTGTGGTGAGGAGCAGCTGAGGGGGTTGAGGCTGGAGCAAAGGAGGCTCAGGGGAGACCTTGTGGCTCTGCACAAGTCCCTGCAAGGAGGTTGGAGCCAGGTGGGATCGGGCTCTGCTCCCAAGGAACAAGGGACAGCACACAAAATGACCTCAGGTTGCCCCAGGGGAGGTTGAGGTTGGACACGAGGACGTCCATAATGTCATTTTTCTTGATTGATGCCTCTTTTGTGGGTAACATTTTTACCAGCAGAGGGATTTTCAGGGTGATCACCACATGCAAGACAAGCAGCTCTGTAGTTCCACCACGGGATGCTCTTTCATTTTTCATCTCGGGCATCACTTTGGGATCTCCAAAGATGCTGCCAGCTCAGAGGGACCCCCTCCCCTTGCTGCCTGTCCCCAGGGTCTGGCTGGACGGCCGTGTTCGAGCCCCTCAGCCCCAAGCCCCCCTCGCCCTGCGTCGCCATGGACGTCGGCTCCAGCGTCTGGGACTCGGCAGCCCCCGCCAGCTCCGCGCCCGAGGAGAAAGGGTGGGCAAAGTTCACAGACTTCCAGCCTTTCTGTTGGTAAGAGGGCACCTGCTCTTTCCCTTTCTCCACGGCCTTGGGCATGCGAGGATGGTTGGAATATGGTTTGGTGGAGTCTGTTGGGTGTCATCTTCCATTTTCCTCTTGCTGCCTCTTTGTTCTTCTTTTAATATCATCGTGCTTCCAGTGCTTCACTGGTGTGGCCATTCATGTCCTACAAAACAGGAATACTTCACATTCCATCACTGCTGCTACACTGAGAGGATAAAATAAGTAAATGGCTGACTCTTCTAGAAGTTACTAACATTTAAGTAGAGCTAACGTTTAAGTAGTCACTAAGATTTAAGTAGAGCAAGAGTAATCTCTGCTTCTCTCCTCTGTGGGGGCTGTTTGGCAGCACAACCCAGGTCCCTGCACCTCCTTCTCAAGGCTTTTCCCCCCCCTCCTGCTTTAGCTCAGAATCAGGCCCACGCTGCAGTTCTCCTGTGGACACAGAAAGCAACGACTCAGCTGGAAACACGAAGCAGAGCCAGGACAAGAACTGTAAGTGAGGACGTTCCAGAGCAGATGGGATGTTATGGAAACCATGGGGAATTCAGGGTAGCCTAGAGGGTCTGCCAGGGAGAACTTCCCTCCAGTGTCCACACAGATCAGCCTCTTAAATAGCCCCTCAGAAACCCTGACTGCTTGGTAGGATCAGTTTATTCATCAAAAATGAATTAAATTTGAGTCATGGAGACTGTTTGTCAGCCGTTCAAAAGTCCTTTTTTAGTTATATGCTTGATTATAAAATTACTTGCCAGCAATTAAAAGGCTGGAGGAAGTTCACTGGTGGTACTTGTGCTGAGCCAGGTGGTTAACTCCAGGCTGGTTCCTTTGCCTCCTTTCTGAGCAGGGAAAAAGGACTTTGATGGATCTATGTTAAGGTGTTGTCTGTAGTAACCACTGGAAGGTGCATAGTAGAAGGGAGATCATAGAATGACAGGTTGGAGGGGACCTCAGGGAGCATCTGGTCCAACCTTTCAAGGCAGAAATAAAAAGAGATGATGCTGGAAGGGAGATGATGGTGCTTTTTCTGCCACGTGCAGCCCCTGGACTTGGCACTGGTGAGACCAAACCTTGAGCACTGGGTCCAGTTTTGGGTGCCACAGGATAAGAAGGACATTGAGGAGCTGGAGAGGGTGCAGAGAAGGGCAGCAAAGCTGGTGAGAGGTCTGGAGAACATGTTGTATGAGGAGAGCCTGAGGGAACTGGGGTTGTTCAGCTTGGAGAAGAGGAGGCTGAGAGGAGACCTCATTACTCTCCACACCTACAAGGAGGTTGTGGTGAGGCTGGGGTTGGGCTCTTCTCCCAAATAACTAATGGCAGGACAAGAGGTGATGGCCTCAAGTTGCACCAGGGGAGGTTTAGATTGGACATGAGGAAAAAGAGTGGTCAGGCCCTGGCCCAGGCTGCCCAGGGAGGTGCTGGAGTCCCCATCCCTGGAGGGGTTCAACAAAGGAGGAGATGTGGTGCTTGGGGACATGGTCTGGGGGTGAGGGAGATGTTGGACAGAGGTTGGACTTGATCCTGGAGGTCTTTTAACCTAAATAATTCTATGATTCCCTCATTGCCAAAATAATACTGCCCAGAATCCATCATCTCAAGACCTGCAGGAGTTACAAACACCACCCTGAGGGAGGAGGGTGGGGGGGTTGTCCCCGGGGTTCTGTCCATTCTCAAGGTGTCCCCTGTGCTCTCCTCAGCCAGCGCTGCCTCCCCCTGCGTCTGGAACGTCTGCGTCACCAGGAAGGCGCCGCTGGTGGCCTCGGACAGCAGCTCCTCGGGGGGCTCCGACAGCGAGGAGGAGGAGGACAAGGCTGACACCATCACAGAGACCATCAGCACTGGCTCTGGCCAGGAGACCATCAAGCTGAGGGTGGACACCAAGAACGAGAAGGCTGTTTTCACCAGGTGAGGACCTCACCCCCCCGTGTCCCGCGGGCTGGGTCTTGCTCTCCCCTTTTAGATGCTGGAGCTCCTCTCTCAGAGTCTCTTCTTGGTGTGTTAGGGAAATATGGGGTTATTTTAAGTAGCCACATCTCAGGAGCATTGTCTGTCTGTCCAGGCTGGTGGCAGGGAGGCCAGGGCAGCTGCACAGAAGAGCTGAGCAAAGCTTCACTGGTGTGGAATCCATGTACGGTCCTGCAGGGGAAGATCTAAACATCTCCAGCCATCACTGTCATTGTCACAATAGTGCCCCAGAGACAATAAGTGATGAAAAATGCAAAATGCTGGGGAAAGATGGAGCAGATGCTGAGAGCTGGGGCTGCAGGTTGGTTGGACTTGCCTGTGCTCAAACCAGCTTTGATTGTGGGAGAGGAGAAGTTGCTTTTCAGGCTGAGCTTCTAGTTGATGTTGGTGCATCCAGAAATATTACCCAATATTAAGATATTTGGGGTTTTTCCTGGTATATGTAGGGTATGATGTAACTAGTTGGAGTCCCTGTATTTTAAGCATCTTGGTGGGGTTAGAGAACCAGGGAGATGCTGGAGGAGCTGATTTGAGGGGGGATTAGAGAACCAGGGGCGATGCTGGAGGAGCTGATCTGGGGTGGGATTAGAGAACCAGGGGCGATGCTGGAGGAGCTGATCTGGGGTGGGATTAGAGAACCAGGGGCGATGCTGGAGGAGCTGATCTGGGGTGGGATTAGAGAACCAGGGGCGATGCTGGAGGAGCTGATCTGGGGTGGGATTAGAGAACCAGGGGAGATGCTGGAGGAGCTGACCTGACCTGGGATGGGATTAGAAGACCAGATGAAATCCTGGGAGGCAGTCTGTTTGGTTTGGCATCCTGGAGCTGAGGTTTTAGCAATGTGACAGGGTTTTATTGTTGATGTTCACCTCACGTGGCCTTTACTCTTCATACATGACATGAGTGAGCTGCCTGAGGTTTCCTAGCCTGCAGTGGTGGATCTGAGGAGCTGGTTTGGTTGGTGCAGTTGGTTTGCACGTGTAGAGGTGGCTTGGCCAAGCAGGTGGGCTTCAGGAGAGGTGAAAAGGAGGAGAAGGATCACACTGCCCCCTGTGTGCCTTTCCCAGTTCTCAGTGTATTGAGCTCTAGCTGGTTGGATCCATTGCCACATGTACCTCAACCATACTCTGCTCCAGCTGCTTCTCCTCTTGGGACACGTGGTGTGAGCAGAGCAGGGCCACACACAGCAGTGTCAGTCTCTCTGGGCATGTTCTCCTGGCTCCCATTTATCTCCTGGCAGGTAGGAGTGGTTCTGTTCTGCTCTGGCTGGTGGGATGATGTTGGCCATGCTGCTGCTCCAGGCAGGCTCATTCTGAACCTGCTTTTCTCCCTCATTTTATGTATCTCGAGCACGTTCAATGAGGCTTCCAGAACCTGCTTGGGTTTGCAGGGCTGCAGTTCTACAGAAAATAAATGCTGAAATGACCCCAGTCTCCACTCTGAAGGTGTCTGTAGCTTCCCACAACCAGAACCCAAGCCAGGACTCAAAATAGAAGCAGTGGGAAGACACAAACCTGTTCCATAGATGGTGGGTTCAGCTGCTCCAGATCAGGAGCCAGGTTTCTCCCAGTAGATGACTTGCCATCTTGACCAGTGATGATAATGGAACCTTCCTGGTGCCCTCAGCTCCCCCAAACCAACCTCCCTTCTGCAGTTAAACTCACACACTGAATATATGAATTTCTTACCATGTTCCTTAATGATTCCAAGGAAATGAAACGCTCTGGAAGTTTATTTTTGGACTGCCTGGGTGGGTTTTGATGACTTTCTACAGGCACTTCCCCAGCTAAACTTCTACCAAACCACATTCCCATTTCTGGAGAAACAGATCTTCTCCTTTTTCCCCTTCCCCACGTTGCTGAAACCTGCAGGAGATCTTTTAACACTCCACGGAGCTCCACAAGGACTCTGTAGGTTCTACAAGCCATGAAAGCTCCAGATGTTGCACTCCCTGCC
>VYZX01024223.1:0-95988 GCA_013401335.1 Brachypteracias leptosomus
GCTCAGACAGACCTACTACAAACCCTTTCCCACATCATCTTGGGACCCCATAGTCTTTGCTGTAAGTCACAGCCCTGGTGGGTGACATTATCCCAAGTGCTGTACAAGCAGAAGTCATGTAATAGTTCCTTCTTCAGCGAGTTTGAAAATCAAAAAAACCTGATAATAAAGTGAATATTTGGGTAAAGCTAGATTCTGGATATATCTAAGCTCTTCTTAAAGTGCACACCAATTTAGTCATCTTGAGAGGAAAATAACAAAATGCCCACTACGAATTGGTTCCATTTTAGGAGTGGATGTGAGTTTGGTCCACTTTATGCTAAGCAGAAACTCTGTGGTTTAATCCTGAATTTGGAGACTTTTCAGTATTGTGAGTTGCTGAGGTTTATGTTCTGGTTCCACCTCCAGGTAGGAATTTGTACCAATTCTTCAGGACTGGCATAAGCTCCTATATGGGCAGGATCACTACCAGTGTTACTGAGGGATCTCTCTGGTACAAAGGGTAGATGTGGACTTCTGTTCTGCATCTGAGGAGAGAAAGAGAAGTGGCTTAAAGTGACATTTAACCAGGAGAGGTCTTTCATGCAGTTTAAGCACCTTTGTGAGTAATAGCACAAAGCTACCTCCCCCAGATGGTTGGGGGGATACTGTAACATTCTGTGAAATGACAGAAATACCTAAGCCTTGCTTTTGATCCTACTCCTTTGAAGTCCAGAATGTTACCTTTAGCAGCACCTTGAGATCCCTAACAACAAAGCTGTCTTTCTTTTTTCTTCTTGACTGGTCTATCTTTTACACACTGGAACCAAAGCTTTTGTGTGTCTTTTAGACCCCTCTATCCTGAGGCTGTTTTGAGGGGTTTACCACAAACATTAACATTGTCTCTTCTTCCTTTTTTTGCCTGTGAAGTGTAGGTCTCTTTCTTTTCTTCCTATGATTACAAGATTAATAAAGAAAAAAAGATTCTTTCTTTGTGCCAATTGGCCCAAACACTCATCAATCAAAGAAGAGTGAAGTGTGAAGTTAATAGCAAAGAGGGAAACCTGTGGTGCCCACTGATCTCAGTGGCTCATTTGTGGTATGTTGCAGCGTTGCAAATGCCTCTCCCCCCAGACTGTGCTGCATACAGCAGTGGGCTGCTTGAGACCCCACTGCTGGAAAGAGCAGCAGTACAGGTCCTCCATCTATGGGACATATGGCAGTGAAAGGAGAAGAGATGGTGTGGAAAACAAATTAATGTTGGGTAGGGAGTAGCAAAAATGATTTAGTTGTGAGGAGTTTATTGCTAGAAAGGCAGACTGGGGCCGAGATGGGGCATCTGTGGTTGACTTGGGTCAGGAGATTAAGTAGTGACAGATGGTTCACATGGTTTTCTAGCACAGGAGAAAGTATGAGGCACGTCTGTGTTCATGTGAGAGGGCGCCAGGACTTGGAGGATTGATTACGTGTGAGAAGCTTAACATGTGAGCACAGTGTTTGTGTGCAAGCATGCAAGGGCAGGAGTGTTTGTGTCAAAAGGCGCATGTGTGAGAGAACTTGTGTAGCTGGTGTATGTGCTTACACAAGGGAGGTTCTCATGTTGATGTTGTAGTAAGAGAGGACCTGAACATATTTGTGTAGGCTGGTGAGTTTTGTGATTTTTTGTTGCTTTTTTTTTTTAAGCTGATGTAACTTGTCTCACTGTAAAACTATAAATGCTACAAAGATGTATTTCTCTGCTGAAAAGTTCTTTCCTGCAATTGTGAGTTCTTGAAACCTCATTATTTTTAATAAAGCATTCTGTTGTAGGACATAAAAATTTATCTTCTGATATTTTGAAGTATGATGAAGCCAAGTTTTGCAGTACATACCTAAGTCATAACATATAGAAGGCGTTTAATTTGTGGACCATTGCAACATACTTCAGGTCATGTTATGGCCAAAGGCTGTGACTTAATTTACCCAAAAAGCATTATAATCCCATTGAAATGCACTTCCTGAACTCTTTCACTGTTTTTTATGGGCTGTTTTTTTTTTTTTTTATAAGAAAGCGGTCAAGTCTGTGTATTTACTGGGCATGATAGACAAGAATTTGATACTGCTGACAATCTTGTCAGGAAATTTTCGTTCTACCCAGAATTTTCTAGTCATATTATAAAATATAGACATGTAAAGTAGTATTTAATTTAGCTAGATTGCTTAACAAATACATAAAAATAAAGATTCAGATAATACTGCTATGGCATAAAAATAATTGTGGAGAATGATCAGGATTGTACCAGAACTTTGTGACTGCCTCGCAGCTGTGCTGTTCAATCAGAATACTTCAGAAGAGCAAAAGCAAATATATTGAATTTAGACAAACTAAGAGTATGTCTTAGCAGAATCATCTTGATGTTATTCTGCTTTGCTCTAGTTTTTCTTATGTGTTTTATCATCCTTTTCAGATCTTCTGTGTTCTTTCTCCTCATTCGTGGTCAGTGCATTGAACTCATTCTGGGAAATCTTCTATGAAGTTCTTAATTTCTTCTAGGTATAACATAACCTGTCCTTCTGAAATTGTTCTGGTTTTTGTCAGTGTTTTGGGTTGGTTTTTGGTTTTGTTTTCTTATTATCGGGCAGCCTTTGATGAATTTGCTCCTCTACAATTTGAGCTCGCTGCAACAAACAAGAAATCTATGAAAAATCAAAGTTCCATCCTAGTAGTAAGAGTCTATTTGCAGACATTAGTCTAGAAGCAGTTGGTTAGGAGTAGGAAACTGAACATTTTTTAAGGATGGCCTCACTTTGGCTTTCATCTTACTGAACACATTGTAAACTTTTTTATTCTAATATATATAAAAATAGCATGCCAAGAACAGCCAGAGAGAGAGGTGTTGAGCATGAAGTTAGGCTATTCTTTTTTTAGCTCATTGGATAGTCTGACACGTTAGGGTAGTGCATTCTGCCACAATCAGACTTCTCCCTCAAGAGCTTCATTCTGCAAAGCAGGGAAAACTGTCCAGTGGGAAACTGCTAGGTCAGAGTTGGGTGCTATGGAGAAGTCACTGGGGGAGTGTGTGAGTGTAACTCCTGCTCCATGCCACGGTAGTGACCTTGCCCACTGCTGGGAGTAGTCAGCTACTGAAAAAGTTGTACTGCAGTTGAGAGGTAGGAGGAAAGGCCTTGACTATTCAGGCATGAAAGAGTTGATGCTGGACAGCTGGTGTAACCCAGCTGTCTCAGGTGGTCTTGGATGCTCTCGAAGAACACGCAAGCCGTTCTTATGTGGGGAAATAGAATTAGAGGGGCAAGCAGCTCCTGACACTTGTCAGTAGAGGATGGATTTGTACTCTGGAGCAGAATGATTGCTCCTGATCAGTTTGAGAAAATATTGTCATTGTTAACGTTTAGTAATTTTGATTGCTGCTGAACTCTTGATGACCTTGGTGCAACTACGTGGAGAATAAGCTTGACAAGTTGGTTTGCGTTGGTGGGGGACAGGAGATGGAATTGGGAAGAGAAAAAGTTCATTAAAGAAACAATCACTGCATTTGGTGCTATTGCATGGCAGTGATTTGCTCAAGATGTTTCTGCCATCCTTACTGTAAAGTTTCTGCCTTTTGTTTTGTCCTATCCCATCATTTTTGTTGGAAGAAAAATGGCCTAGGTACTAGTGGTTGGTATTGCGTGTTCATTAAGGCATTCAGCATTTGTTGTACTATTTTGTTACAGGTCTACCACAAAGCCTCAGTGAAGCTTCTGTCTCCAGAGTCCTGTTTTAAAAGGGGATGAGGGACCCGCTGCTGTCTTCCTTCTGTTCACTAAGTCTTACCATTGCTTTTGTACTCCCCCTCTGATAACCTTTATTTATCTTCATGTTGACAGAGGAATAGCATCTGGCTTCTTGACAGAAGGTGCAGGTGATCACAGTTGGCCATTATGGAGTGAGTGGGGGTGTTTTGGGTGTGGTCCCAAACCCAACCTGATTCTGGTGATGTGTTGTAAATCACCACAGAAAGTAACCCTACATGCACAAAAAGCATTTATATATTAGTTGGGAGCATATGAGTTCAATAGCAATTATAGTGACACAATGTCTGTTTTAATTGAAGACTGAAAGAAGTGCTGAGATTATAAATGTTTTCAAAATTATTCTGATCTTCCATTTTTGACTAGGAAGTGAAGGAGAGTCTTCTTGTTTACTGCTGTCAAAACTGACTTGCTGTTAGCAATCTCTGATAGCAACTGGCTTATTCCTGCCTCCCCAGACACAAAAGGTGCAGTCTCTAAAGCATGGTGGAAGTATTTTTTTTTCTTTTACTTTGGTGGGCACTGAACCTCATCTGTGCAGGTGTTTTGTTTTGTTTTTTGAATGAATGTAATGGGGTACTCTTACTGACTTTTTCAGTGGGCTTTGAATCAGACTCTGCTTACTTGATTTAAAATATTTGGGAAGGAATATAAATATTGCAGAAACTGTTACTTAAATGTTGAAGGTTGAGAGTGGCTGAAACATGCACTGCAACTTTTGCCAATTGTCTTGAAAAAGTCCTAGAATATCTAATGAAATATTAAGTTGTTCCACTGTATGCATCCTGCTCCTTTTACAGCTTGCTTATAAACACTTCAGGACTACTTCATAGAGTTTATGGAATTTGTATGATTATACACATACTGTCGCTACGACGTTTCTTTAGGGTTTTGGATTGATGTAGTGTTTGTTACTGTGAAAAGCTGCTTGGTCAGCAGCCTGGAAAACCTGGGACTACTCATCACCCAAGCCATGAGCTTGTTTTGTTACACATTCTAACTTGGGCTTCAACTTGCCTGAAAGCTCAGCTAAAAACCCACAGGATGAGCTATCTCAGGCTTGCTCACATTTAAAATCTTACATTGATGCTGAACTAATTTTTCACCTAGGGTTTTTGACATGATTCATCACACAAGCTTTAAAGCAACTGAGGACCCATGTGAACCTGGCACGATGATGTTTCCATATATCTATGTAAATTTGTAGTGAATACTTGACATATACTGCAAGCCTTCTTAGGCCATGAGAGGCATCAAAAAGCATCTTTGTTTTTACTCTTTCAATGTAAAGTTACTTTGACCCTTAACTGCTAAATCATTCTGTATGCATTCATGCTACCAGAAAGTAAACATAACTGATAGAGAATAAATAGGTTTTCTCTCTTTTTTTTTTTGTTTCAGTTCATTATGTCATCACAAGTATGGAAAACTTTAGATTGTTTTGTACTTTTTGTTGTTTCTTTCCTCTGGCTTACAATCTCTCTATGTTTAGTTATCATGCTGTGATTAGTGGCATGTGGCCTTAAAGAATTAAGTGCTACCTCATTAAGTGATGTTTATGTATTTTCTGTTAGAAGATTGATGCCTTGTAGGTAGGGGTCTGACTTGTCTCCCTTCTCCCATTGAAAAGTATGCAACTTTATATCCTCTAAGTTTTAAAGAGTAAATTTTTAAAATCAGACATCTAAAGGTTTTATCCCAGTTACTTTTCTGCTGTAGCATTTTCCCACTTCATGTATCTGGAGATATACTAAAGTTCTGGTGTAGATCTGAATTTCTTCCAAGTTTGGGTAGGAGAGTGGGAACTTAGTTGAAAGTCACCAGAGTTTTTACTGAATGGCTCTGTGTCTCCTACTCTCCTGAGTCTGTGCCTTCCAGGTGCTTTCAGTGTTTTATTATTTATATGTCAGCTGTGCTTACAAGCTGCAGTCGTGAGTGTCAATACACAGTTGGACTTTATGCACATTTGTTTTGACCCTGGTTTTGAAAATTTGGTGGGTCTTTTTCTCATTTTACCTGTAAGTCCTTCTTTTAAAACATTTAAGAAGAAAACTGAAGTCCTCTTAAGGTATTCTTTTACATTCTGAAATGCCCTCGTAGAATGAAGCTGGTTGTTCTGTCTGTGTGGTTTTGATAAATGGCAGTTGTATTTACTTAGCTATTGCTCAGTAGTGTTACCTATTTTTCATGTGTCTGATAAATGAGGTTCTCCATCACATTTATATTCCAAAGCTTGAGAAAACAAATGTTTTCACTTTCAAATTGAGCCAGTTCTTTTTGTCACAATCAGGACTAGTAAAATTTGCTGAAGTAAAACAATGATGACTTTTATTTCAAGTTGTATCACGAACTTGTCCCTGCTGAGGAGCAGGTACTGTGATCTTGCTAATGTTTAGCCATTAAAAGTTGTAAGGAGGTCCTAAACTGGATTTTCTATTGATCTGTGAGATAATGATGGAAAAAGTTTTGAATAGCCAAGCCAGACAAAAAGCAGTTTCATATACACCTCCTCTCCTCTTTTTTTTCACAATTATGGCTGATCTTTCTTTCTTTCTTTCTTTTTTTTTTTNTTTTTTTTTTTTTTTTTTTTTTTTTTTTTTTTCCCCCTAGGGGAGGGAATGCAGACTTCTCAAAGAATAGCATAATACATGATGATTTTACTGTAGTTACAATGAGTCAATTAGAGCTTTCAAAACTTCAGTGATGTAAAATAGGATGGTATTTCAGAGTAAGACACAAAATATAGTAAAGCATGAGAGCTGTCAGCACAAAGTACTAGAAACAATACAGGGGAAAAAATATTTTCCCCAGAATGTAGGATTAAAGCTGACTGCTTGAACATGCTTGAGGATGTTTGTAAGACTACAACTTATTCAAAATTGTAAGAGTCTGCCCCTGCAGTTTTTGTTCTGGCCTTGTTATAGGAAAAGCATGGGCAAATTTATTCTAAAACCAGACATCTTATGCACATTCTTACATAGGAAACAATATTTTGTAGTTCCCAGTTCAAAAGAAAACCAAGATCTGACAGTATTTGGTATATGTCAATATAGAAATCTTAATGCTCTAAAATAAAATCCAGATTGAAATAATTTTTTTCATACTGAGTAATTTCCTATTTTACAATTAGCCAAGAGAATGCCTCTGGAGTAAAGAGTAGTGCTTACTGAGGATAAGCATGTGTGCATTGGTCTCTGGTAATTGTAAAAGAATAAAGTTTTCATATTTGCATAGCTGATATGTTAAAAGTCTCAATAGTGGCTATGAAACAGCAGCCAAATGTAAATCTTGGGTTTGGTGTTTTTGTCACAGACTACTATAGAATTGTCTTTTCTCCTTAATCAGTGTAGCCTATTTTTGAACCTCATAAAGGTTAACTGTTTTGTTAAGTTTGAGTCCAGATTGCCATTGTCCCAGAAACTTACAACTGAAAGATGCTTGGGACATGCTCTTTCTTAGTGATCGCCAAGTCTCAACAGGGCATGAGCACTCGTCTTTGAGTACATTCATCTGCTGTGTCAGGGGAGTAGTTACAGAAAAAAGGCTGGTTTCTAAACTACAAGTAGATTGCCTTGAGAGCTAGCACTTGGCTGGGGACTGTTTCTCACATGGGAACATATTTGTCAGTTGTCTCTGTGTCCTTTCATTCCCCTCTTCTCTTTCTCAGGAATGTGTAGAGTGACTTCCTAGCAGGCAGGGCTAGTAGGAGGACCTTTGAGATGATTTCATTGACTTTGTCAGCTGTGTGGTGAAATCAGATCATCTTTTCATCATGTATCTGCTCCCATCCTGGCATTTCCAGCACACCCCATCATTGTTTCTGCTGCCAAGCATAGCATATGTAGCAGCACTTATTTGCTGCTTCTGTGCTTCCCATCCCCTAGAACCATATTTTTCTGTGATTGTGTTCTACTTTTGAGTCCTTTTTTGTGGCCAGGGAACTTCCTCTCCGCTGCACAACATACCAAACATCTGGATGCTGGGTATCTAGTTAATAAAAGGGAAGCTGTCTTTGGGAGAATCTCTGGAACACAGAGAATGGAACTTTTTAGTATATGTAGGAAAAATGCCATTTCCCTTAGGAAAAAGTGTGACCAATATACTTCTATAGCCATCGTTTGACAATATTAATTGCTTAGCAGAAAATATTGTTGGTTTTATGGCTTTTCTTTTAAATTAATCTAGCGGCTTTTACAGTGAGGTAATACTCTGTAGAAACTTCTGGCGCATGGGTCTTTCCTTGTAAGCATTGTCACTATTCCTTCCAAATACCCTTCAACCTTTCCATGATAAATACCTTTGCCTTCCCTCTGGGTTTTTTTCTGGTGAAACTGAAGTCCAATTAGCTTTTTACTTTTTAAATAAGGTTAATAGCTGATTTGGAATGGATGGGGAGCAAATGATGTTCTTTTGTGTCCTGCAGTAAACTCTTTGGAGAAGAGGAGTGCTGGACAAAGCTGAACGCATGCCTTGCAGAACCTCACTGGAGTTACCTGTCCGAATATAAAACTGACTTGTGAACAGGTTCCAAGCTAAGCTTCTCTTTACTCTTGGCATCTTGATCATTAATTCCAACCTGAATTTTTATCCTGTGTGGCAAATGCGTGTGCACATTCACATGCTCTTGGCTAGGATTTTGCAGTTTCCTCGTGAGTGTTTACTGGAGCGCATTTTGTTAAATAAGCATCTTGTTTTGCTGTGGTAGATCTGAAGAGAACAGTGCACTGAGTAATTTGTCCTGCAAAGGAATAATTGGTGGTTTTATGCTATGTGGAGTGGGTTTTTTTATGTTTTGGGTAAAAATTAAAATCAGCTGTAAGTTGGAGCCAGTAGGCTCACCCGTTGATGGGAAAGCCATATATGAATTGAAACCTTTGGGGTGCTAATGTGAAAGACATCACTGATAATGTAACACTTTTAATGAATACTCAACCTGGCATATAATACCTATGTGTCTTTGTGTGTTTATTTGTTGACTTCTATAGGATATAGACTTGCTTTTGTAAATTCAATAATGTGTTTTTCTTGAATATTTTGATGCAAAGTAAATATGCACTTGAAAGGTTTGTATCTCTAAGTTTTTTATGAAAGCCATAGTTACGTATGAAAGTGTAGCATGTGTTAAATCCCCTTTTCCTGAATGGAAAGCTTTACTATGGCTCCTGGGTTCTTGAATACCTGGTAGTTAAAATCTTGTTATAGGATATAAATATGTACTGTGGCTGCAGATACACCACATGTATCAAAAGTATATTATGTCTTTTGAGAATGAATTCTGCACTATATTCTTCACTGTTTCTTATGCTTAGCTTGCATTTCTTTGTGCTATCAAGTGCTTATGGGTTGTTCTGATAACTGCTTTCTCTACAAACTGTTAAATCCTCTTTATATGCCACAGCTGCAGTATCCCAGTTCTTACAGTGATCATGTAAGTATCTTTCAAAACTTATATCAAAAAGTTCACTATTTCTTGCTGCATGTGGTTGCCACAGGATGTCTAACTGCATTTGCTGACCTCCTCTTCTCCACTGTATCCTCTTGTGTCAAGAGAGCCAACTGAGGCTTCAGTGTAGTGTGGTCTTGTAGAAGCTTAAAGAAGTTTAAAAGTCTAGAGGAATTGGTAGTCTATTGCAATAGGACATTGCTTTGGGTGTGAAAAAAAAAAATTAATTAGTTTTCACTTCTTTCCAAAACCAAGAATGTTTATTTATCCTGTATCTGTATACAGATTTCCTCATTCTGAGGAAATGTCTGAGGCACTGTCACAGAACCTGCCTTGTTTTTTCTGCCCTGATAAGGTTTCAATATTGAAAATATAACTATTGATTATGTATTGATGTTCATCTCTGTTGAAGAGCTTGACTTAAGAAAGCTTTTTTGGGGTACAAGTTCAGGGTCAGCACAGGAAAGCCTAGATAGAAAAAATAGAGCCTTCACATCAGATTCACCATATGGGTTGCCTAAAGACAGTTATTTTGATGTTGTCTTTGGAAAGCAAGAGCCCGATATGCTCATCCTGGTTTCCATCACCTTCTCTGAAGGAAGGGCAGGGCGAACAGGGAGATTTTGCCCATTTGCTCCCTGCTGTGTGTGCCAGTGCAGTCCACTGATGGAGGTGTGCGCTAGCCTAGGCTCTCAGCCCACTCCAAGGTATCCACAAAATTGATCCCGGCTGTGAACACGTGACAGTCCTGTAAATGTGACCATAGACTGAAGGTGTCCAGGTAAGTTTTGGAGTTGCAGATACAGGTTTCTATGGCCTCATAACCATGAAAAGTAGTAAGCTGGGGTTTTGTGTTTCAGTGTTGGGAGTTGAATGCCCAAGTTACTTTCTAAATACATGAGTGTATTTTAAAAGTTTCAGCATTCTTTGGAAGCTTTGTTCTTTCAAACCACAGGCATTGATCAAGTGTATCTATTAAAAGTAAAAACCCTATTGAAGGGAAACCAAAGAAATTACAAGCCAAACTTAATAAGTAGTATGAATGTTGACGTCCAGAAGTGTGTATATCCCACTATACACTCTCTCACCCTTCCCCTTCCTTTGCAACAAAACACTTAACAGTCTGAATAAATAGTGCCTGTTTTATATTTTGTGATTAAATTCACATGGGTGGGGTTCAGGGCTCTGATACAGTCTTGTTGCAGAGAATGAGAGAAATGAGCTGGTAAAAAGAGAAGGGTAGAAATATCAGCAAACTTAAGTTGACTTTTAATGTTAGTCTAATACTTTTAAGTATGGTTCAATTTTTCAGATAGAAGAAAATAGAATTTTTCTGCTGGAGGGCTGAAAAAAGGCTTGATGTTTCTTTTTTTTTATCTACCTCCATTTTTCTTTCCTTCCAGTTAAAAGGAGAGAAATGTTTTCTAGCTAATGACTGTTTCTGAGGACCAAAAAAATGCCTAGAGCTTCAGCTGCTGACACTCATTCATGTCAAATATGCAGGGTTTTGGTCATTGAAAATTTCAGACAGGTTCAAACTGTGTTCTTAAAGCATTTACAGTCCTTAAAATAAAAGAAAAATTATAGATAACCTGAACATTTAAACCCATTTCTCCTTTATCCACTATGACCTTGATATGTAGGGCTGTCAAAATAGAAATATCCTCATGTTAGGGAAAAACATCCTATCAGCTTCTAATTAGCCATCTGTCTTTAAAAGACAAAGCTGCTACATATCATAATCCATATACCCAATCATAAAACTGTAGCCATTGCATTATGAAGGGAAGGGCTTATATGGCAAGAAGCTATTTCAGTTAACTGTGTAGCTCAAATTCCATGTTATTCTCATTTTTAATTTTTAGATGTTATGTGAGAGTCTTGTCCACTTTCTTCCACAACTAAAAGACTGGCTATTAAGAAAGTTGTTCATGCCCTAAAAGTGTAATTTATAAACAAGGCAAGAACTTTATTGTTTTGGGTCACGAGTAGCTAATGATGATTCTCATCCCTTCCAATTTACAGGAATCTCGCTTTAAGACATCTGATCGTAGCTGGTCAGCTTAGGTTGCCTTTGTATTCGGTGGAGAATATATTCAGTGGAGACACAGGCACCACCAGATGGTGATTCATCTAATCTATTTTAGACACCTATTTTAAGACAAGATGAATCACCCAGTGAAAGGGCCTTTCTCATAGAATCATAGAAAAATTTAGACTATCAGGGCCCTCTCAAAGTTGCTGGTCCAACCCCTTGCTCAAATCTGGGCTAAATTCCAAAGTAGATCAGAATGCTCAGGGCTTATCCAGTTGAGTTTGAAAATGTCCAAGGATGGAGGGCTCACAGCCTCTCTGGGCACCTTTTTCAGTGCTGAACAACTTGTACTTAGTTTTTTTCCTTATGTCTGATCAGAATTTCCTGCATCAAAATTTGTGACCATTGTCTCTTGTCCTTTTGCTCTGCACCTTTGAGAAGACTTATGCAGCCGTCTCTACAACTCACCTTTAGCTAGTTGAATTCAGCAATTGGCCCTTAGCCTTCTCTTTTTCAAGCTAACCTAATCCAGTTCTTTTAGCCTCTCCCTGTGTATCTCCTAGTACCTCCAGCTGCTTAAGTGACAGTCATTTAATGCTTCACTGCTGTACTTTCTCCAGTTTGTCAACACCCCGTTGTATTCAAGTCTTTTTTTTGCAGAGCTGCTAACCAATCTAATCAGCTTGTCCCCAACTTTTCCTGATTTTTCTTTCCTCTGCTGACTGTGTAGGAAGCCTATGGTGACTAGACTTAATGCTAAAGTTAGGTCACATAAATACCACCCTAAAAGCTGATTTCTATGACTAGATTAAATGTTAAATTTAGATATGCTGTTATACTTGTAATCTAAAGCCTTGGAATCCTGCCTGCTTATTAAATGCTCAGAGTTTGGATGTACCAGATGGGTATGTTCTCAATAATGTGTCTGTTGAACAGAGTACCACAGGGGTCTGTCCTGTGACCTGGTGATGAATGTCTTTGACAGTGACCTGAAGGAGGTGGTGGAGGGCTTGCTCTTAGTTTGTAAATGACACCAAACCGGTGGGACCAGTCAATACACTCAAGAGCAGAGCTACCATCAAGGGACCTAGACAGGCTGGAGGAATGGGCTAGCAGGAGCTTTATGAAATTCAGCAGGGATGAATGCCTGCACCTGGGAAGGAATCCTGCCTTGGAACAGTACAGGCCAGGGAGCAGCTCTGCAGAAGTGAACTTGATCGTCTTGGTAGTCAACAAACTGAATATGAGTTAGCAGTGTGCCCTGGCAGCAAAGAAGGTGGCTAGCAGCATCCTAGGCTATACAAACAGAAGTATGACACATAGGTAGAAGGATGTGATTATGCTACCCATACATTTAGTAGATATAGATAGAAATACTGCTTTTCAGCCTAATGAGTTTGTCCTTCATGCAGTTCAAAATCACTTAGGAGTACACTGTTTCCCCATTTCACGCTTTTCCATTAAACAAAAATACCACTGGGCTGAATTCAGCTCTGCAGTTACTCTGATCTCAGACATCTCTCTGCAGTCTTGTTGATTCAGCTTTAGTGGGGGATAACAAGAAAAGCAGATCTTTAGACATTAGTGGCTAAGGCTAGCAGGTTATTTCCAGAACTAAGCTTTAAATATTTGAATGTTGAGTAGAAGAGAAGTATCTTACTTTAAAATGAAGGTCCAGGTGAACATGTTTCCATGTTCAGTCTTGTTTCAAAGAGGGGACCTTTATGTCTATGGATCTTCATTGCAACCTCATCCAGTATCTCATTCTCAAAATTGAGATAGAATGAGTGGCAGGGAGGAGTAAAAGGGCTGTTTCTACTCTTTTAAGCAACCTGGATCTTTTACCTTGCTCAGTGAATCTGTGACCTGTCTTAAAGGGCTAAAATCAGCCCCTTAAAGAATGTTTTGCACCAGCTGCTGTTGGGAGCTCACGGCAGACCTTGCTAAGCCATTACAGTGTTAAAAGTATGATCATGACCCAGACAACAAACTTCAGAAGGGGGAGACAGTTTCTTTAATTAGGTTCTCTTCAGTCTCAGCTGGTTAGTACTGGACGTGATTGACTCCTTTCAGACTGGCTACAAATTGGAGGATTTCTGGCTTTCCCCAAAGCAGTGCGGTTCATGTGATGAGGCTGTAAGGTAAGCTGGCTGAAAATCTCCATTCTGCAAAACTACCTGGATGCCTGCTCACTTGCTCAAGTGTGTAAAGACTGTGTAAAAACTACCTGCTTTAGCAGTATCTGTATTGTTTATGTCCTGCAAAGCTGCATTTTCATCATCTTCAAAACAGTGTCAACAGGATCACATCTAGGCTATGGTCAGGTGACTTATGAGCCTTCTGTTTGCCCAGCCTGAGGATGTATCCTGCTGTGGCTCCTTACATGCCTGAATTCCTGAGTTCATTTCCTTGGGAAACCATGGTGGGGGGGTTGCATGGCCAGGTCTTACCCTGGGATAGGGATAAAGGCTTGCCTGGGCTATGTGCTTGCCTCCAAGAGGTGGGAAATGATGTTGTAAGTGTGGTTTATCTGAAGTTAACTTTTTGAGGGCAATTATGTTAGCATGTTGTGGTCCATTGGGAAAGTAAATGGCTTGACTAGAATCTATGGAAAACTTATGTTAATTATAGCAGGAAATACCTTTGCTTCAAGAGTAGATGGTTCACTGGGGTTTGGGACAGGGAAAAATGATTGCTGCTGGACCCAAGAACAGTATACAGTTATCTCATGGGGACTGCTCTCTTCTGGCAGTATAAGAGAATGATTTTACCACATTGAAAAAATTCCCCTTCACATAACACAAAATAGCTGTTCTAGTTGATGGCTTTGACTTTTTTTCCATCTCTGTAAAAGTACTGAAACTGCCCTGCAAGGCCTTATGTGACTTTCTGCCTTCCTGATGCCATATTGGCTGCAGACTCTTTCTGTGTCTGCAGTGTGTTGGCTGCAGACTCTTTCTGTGTATTTCTCAGTTTTCCACATAGGCATGCTTGAGCTTTGTCCTGTGCCATCTGACACGGGCAACCTGAATGTTTTGAAATGCCTCCTACACAGTTTCTGCGTGCTGGCTGTTGTTCACAGCACACTGTACCTTAATTCCATACCTGCTTCCTGTAGCCTACCTGTCATGGCTCATGCTAATTGGTGCCATCTGACAAGGGCCTGTGCATCACAGAGGACATATTTTATTTGCTGGTTTGTTGTGGTTTTTTTGTCTTTATGGCTTGCCAAAAGCTCGTTGAGGTAGGAACTTCATCTGTTGTTTGGTGTTTGCATAGCATCTAACAAAAAAGAGATTCAAACCCATGTGCAAAAGGCGCAGGTGTTTTTGCAGTACAGATGTGAAATGCTAAAATGCTTTTGTTGCCTAATTTGAAGGGATTTCCTTGAGTCAAGCTTCCAGAAGCCCAGACATACAGAAACCTTCTGTATGTTGACAGATATAAATTGATTGAAGTTGGATGATGATCATATGCTATTTCTAGATATATCTAGCTACTTTGCTTTCCTAATGAGGTAAGCCTACAATAATGAAGGTTGCATAGTTTCATTCAAATTAGGTCTTTTCCTCCATCAAGAGGTAGATTATTGATTATTCTTAACTAACATCCTGATAGCTATATCATGTTAAGATGTTTCATAGAAAGATTTTAATACCTCTTATCGCAATGGTGCCATAAATATATATAAAGAAAGTACCATAGTTAAAAAAATAGAAATATAAGTTTTTTCTTAAAATGGATAGATTTGGTCAAGGTCTAAGTTATGAAACAACAGTATCAGTAGGCAATCCTGTTTTTTTCTGAGAATATATGAAGTAAATAAGTGAGTTCAAATTTATTTAAAAGTGATATACTTTTAAAGAATTATAAATTTTTTAACTTGAATTATTTTTAACAGTAAGATAATTCTTCTGTCAATCTTGATAAATTTCACTGGTGCTTTGTACACAGACTATACCCAAGGCTTCCAGCCAGTTGGCATATGTAGGTAGTTATATCTGTGCTTATCTAAAACTATGATCAAGTTCTTCAGGCATCTGCTTTGATTGAAAACCAAAACACTTTTAGGATGTCTTCATGATGAAGAAAACAAAAAATGCGAGGTGAATGTAACCAGAGCTGTGAGGGGTCACCATACAGCCTGCAGTAGTCACTCCACGAGGTGTGAATTAAAGAGAGTTGTGGATCTTCTGAAATGCCTCTTTTGCATAGGCAGATCCAAACTGTGTCAAGTGTAAGGCTGCCCTAGAAGTGTTTCAGCTTTGAGCTTTCACTGAAACCCACGTTTTTTGCTGTCTTGCTGCCTGCACTTTGGACTCCAGGGTCTCCGCACTTCATGGGCTGGGCAGCTGCTCCACAGATGCTTCTCCAAGCTGGGGGACTCCCTCCCACTTCCAGCTGTGTCAGCTGCTAGGAAACCAGTAGATCATGAGATCAACATCTTGATATCAGGAGTTGGAGGCTTCTTGCCAGCTGCCTGTGAACTCTGGCAGCAGCCAGTGTGCTCAGGCTTTGGGAGGCTTGTTCCTCCCTCCAAGGGGGAAGGAAGTGTATTGTGGGTTTTTTGCAGCAAATTCTGAGTCCTGACCAGCTGTCCTAGCAACTACCACATCCAGCCAAGTGAGTTGGATACCCTGGAAAAAACTGTTCAAATGTTGACATGTGTTGACATGAACCATTCATTGCCATATTAAAACCAAAACAAAACAAATACACACACACAAAAAAGTGCCATTACTTGTGAGCAGCTTCTCATTTTCATGCCTGATCTTTGTGTGTATTTCACAGCTGTTTTTTCCCCTATTTCTGCAGTTGGGAGGTAGGAAGCCTGGGAATGTGACCTAAGCTCATACCAAGCTCTGAAGTGGAAAGTTCAAGGAGCCTTGATAACCCAAGGTGACAGTGTTTGAAACAAGATTAAAACTGTTGATGTAAACATACATACATTTGAAATCAGATGTAAACAGCTACTTGTCTTGGTGTCTGGTGTGAAGAGTCCTTATTTTGTGTCCATCACATTTTTCTACCATGTCTGTTTTCTCCAGCAGGGCTCCTCATGTCCTTGAAGGAGTCACTGGACACTGCTCATGGTCCTGCCTCGTTATTAGAGTCCATGCAGAGCTGGCAGGGGTGGTTCAGTGCTTCGGCCCCTCACCACCTTGTTCCTGCAAGTCAAGGGAATGTGCTGCAGACCCCTGAATAACTTTTGGATTATTTCTAAGCATAGTTGGAAAAAAAAATAAACACAGCTCTTCTCTGAGAACTGTAAAAGAAACAGTTGGACCGCAGCAGCAGCTTTCCATGTAAACATGATATCTTACTTAATGGCTGTGAGCGTTCTTTATAGTAGATGGGTGTGGGACAGGAAAAAGTGCTTTAACGGTATCCTTCTGGACCAATTTTAAACAAAAAGCAAAGTTTTCTTAGCAACTAAAATACATATTGCCAAAGGGACAGAAACACTTCTGACACTCATCCTGCGGTGAAATGTAGAATAAAGATACATCCTGCTTTTTTGGAAGGCTGTCCAGTTGCTGTACAGATAGTGGTCAGTTTTGTAAAAACATCAGAAAGATTTTTAATGTATAATTTTGAAGTCCTTTGAGGCATTAAAGTGGGAGACAGTGGTCTATATACCCCTGAAGATAAATACTCTGGGAAAAATAATTTAAAAAATATTCTTAGAGTTCTAAAGCGTTTATTTTATTTTAACTTAATTTCATTTTATTTTTACAAGTGTGCATTTCAAATTCAACTCTTCACTCTGTGTGTGTGTGTGATTGCCCTCTACTGGACAGATTTAGAATAATTTTTTGAGCACTGCTGCCTGCTTGCTTGGAGTCTGTGATTGTTACTTCAGCGTAATCGGGAGAGAAATGCTTCCACACTCCAAGTATTAAACAAACGTGGAAATATCTCTGTAAGGTGGGTAGGTTTCTGCTTGTATTCTGTGTGTTTAGAAAATTACTTTCTGTTTTTAATTTGTAACAAAACCTTACAAAACTGATACTTTGAGACCTTTATTTTGTGGTAAGTTATGCAAGGTAAGACTGCTTATCCTTGTTATGAGCAATCACTTACATGGGATGGATGTGGAAAATTCTCTTTTGGCTTGGTGAAATCTCTCAAACTTTTTATTGAAAAAAAAGGAATCTGAAGACAACATTGGCAATGAAAATATAACTGTAATGGGCAGTGTACTCGTGTTGTAGTTCATGGCTAGGTCAATGTCATATATTCTAATCCTTAGAATGTTTTTAATGAATAGGATTAGAATGGGTAAGTGATTAAAAACAACTGTCTCGCTGTTTTCACATCGCAGTTTGGAGTTTGGTCCTGCCTTGTGCCCAAAGAGCTGGAAGCGAGCCCCTATTTACTGTCAGCTTGGGCAGGATCAGCTCATTTTGGTTAGATATTTTTGCTTTATTAGTGGCTGGCTTTCTGCTGTTAACTGAACCTTGCCTGGAGCTGGTGTCATTTCATACTGAGCAGGGACTAGACTTGATTATCTGCCGCTTCATGGGTTTGGGTTCTGGGTTTTTGGGGAGGAGAGGTGGGAAATAATCACACATCATGCTTCTTGTGTAGTGAGGGCTGCTGCAGCGTGCAGCTTTCCATACAGGACAGGAACAGCGGGTTTGGTGAGAGTGGGAGGAAGGTGGCAGCTGTCACTAGTGAGTGGCATTTGGCTGGGTACCTTGTTTGGGGATGCTTTTCCCCCCATCTGCTCACCCACATGATAGCTGTCCCCTTCTGCGGCTAGGGCAATATCTAAACACACTAAATGGAAAGGAAAATATTTCTTCTGTCTCCAAAGGCAGTAAAGTTGGACTTCCAGTACGGTACCACATAGAGAACATTTCGTTAAATGGGAAGAAAGAGGTATTATATGATATGTAAGAATCTGAATAAAGTCAGGAGGGTGGCAGGCAGAGACAAAGAACTAAGTGCTAGGCTTACTGACTGAGGATCTACTAGTGGAATTCCTTGAGGACTGGTCTTGGGCCTCCTGCATGTAATGTTTTGATGTTGACCTTGGGCACAAAAATTGAGAGTAGTGGTGAAATTAGATGATGGCAGAAATTTGAGAAGCACTGTAAATACAGATGAGGGTTAGTCTATCACAGAGAGGAAAATGGACTGTCTTGGGGACTTCAATAACAGTAGAAATGGTATAAGATTTAATAATGCAGTGAGCAAGGTCATATTTGAAGTTTCCTGCTGGTCCTTCTCTCATCAAGTAGATGTGTAACAGATAGAGGTGTGCAGGCCTAGCTGTCTGAGATACAGTAGTCAGCATAGTTCCTTTCAAAGCAGAAATTAATTTTAATAAATATAAAGATATGCTGCTGCCAAACTGCCATGACTAGGTTTGCAGTAGGTTTTAAGACTGAGTTTGGTCGGTGACGGTGTATCATTTTTTGAGTTGTGTGGGTTTATGCATTCTTTATTTAATTACTCTTACAGTTTTAAGCACCAAACACAATAGTAAAGGAAGGTGGGAACGCAAAATTTGTTCTTGGGACAGTATGCACAAGAAACATGGCACAACTTTTAGGTGGCCGAAAGCATCTTGAGTGACAGAAAAAAGAATTTAACTCTTCAACCAAGATCTGTCATTAGCTTGGTCCTGCATATTTTGTAAGCATTTTCTGAGACTTGGATGGTGTAGCAGCCAGACTGTTCAGGTCTTAAGAGAATTTCCAGTGTTTGCTTTTCTTTACCTCTCTCTTTGGAGCTTGAGAAGAGACTTGGATACCAGACGTTAATGAGACTATACTGAATGTCTCACCGATTCTCTCTGTTTGAAAGTTTGAGTGAGTTAAGAGCCTTTGGGGATTGTTTCCAGTTGCACATTGCATTTTGGAATTTGTTGCTGATTGATACAAAAGCAGATCAGGAGGCAAAGAAACACGACTTTCCATGTTTGCCGTCTTTGGCGTTTACAACAAAAGAAAAAGGAGGTTCAAGATCTCAGCAACAGAAGAGGCAAACAGTTAAATTATATCTGGAATGGAAACTTTACCTGGACTTTGGGCAATCCTTGCTGTTTCCTTGCTGCTATTTTAGAGCAACAATATGCTATTATGGCAGGAGCACTAGGAAGCAATATGGAGTGAAACCCAGAGGGAAACAAACCTGCACCAAGTCATCTATAAAGTGACATGCAGATGTTTCCAGTTTGCCAGTGTTCATTAGAACTTGTGTATATTAAGATATGTGTCGTGCACTTTGTACTATCTAAACAGAAGCATCTAGGCAGAGCTTAATCTCTCTGACATTTCAGAAACAACTTTTTTTTACTAACATTTTAGAATGTGATGAATTTGGATATTCAATAAAACAAATTAGCTTAATGGTTTGCATACACAACATGTAGCTTTTAGACAAGGCATCAGGTTATAAATGAAATTCATCTGCATCTAGCCAGGAAGCACTATGTTTGTGTGTGTAACCTGACTCAATCACTACCAGTGCTTTAGCCCATACTGTGTTACGCCATTGAGAGGGTGAATAGCTTGAAACAAGACATGAACTATTTTTAGCTTACATTTAGCAAGAGATAGGGTTGAAAGGAAAGAGAAAATTAAGGGCAAGAGAAAAAATGATGTTTTCTGTCTATTTTAAATGTTTAAATGCTATGTGGTGGTTATTTGAGGTAGCAAGAGCTAATAGGAAGTCATTCTTGCTGGAAGTCACAATATTACATATAGGACAGGGGTTGGTGCTACATTAGTGCTGGAATCTGAAAGAGATTTACTACATAATCTAATTTTTTTTTTTTTAAAACCAATTGTAAGTCATACAAGCACTGGATGCTGAAGTGACTAGGGAACTTGCAGACTAGTAGGATATTTTTGGTATTCTACACTTTCCAGAGTATGTCAGAAAGCAGAAACAAGTGCTTTATACATCCTGGAATTGGAAGATGACTCTGAGAATGGAGTGATAGCGGAGATTAGGAGGGCAGGTAATAGCTGAAAACACACTGGAACAGCGGAAGTGGTTTCCGTAGGCAACGTGATAAAATTGTGACAAATTGATGGGTATTGTCATACAGACACAAAGTACATGGAAGGATCTTTATCGATGACTCCCACTGCTGTCCCAGAAAACCAAACTGAATAATTCCTGTCTCTCATAAATGTGAAACTGTAAGGCTAGGGATGTTCCCAATACATCAGAGTTAAGTTCATGAGGTGGGGAAGTGTTTGTTTAAAAACTTAACACCTGCATGCCTGAAAAAGTTCACTTAAGATCCATTGATGAACAAAAGGCAAATTAAATAATTTAAAGGCAACTTGACCTATTTACCAGCTTCACTGGCAAATGTGATGCCTTTTTTCTCACACCATGGACTGAGCAAACAAACACTGGACTTCATCACAGCTGATGTAACCTCTGAAAGAAAAGAATTGGGATCCAACAGTACAGCTTCTGAGAACATCAGGGTCAGTCACGTGGGAGGAACAGTTAGGAGTGGAGCTCTGTCAGAAGGGAACCGGACAGCAATGGAGGCTGTCCAGGTAAAAGATCCTTCATACTGTGAGACTGGGCTGGGTTCAAGGCAAGCAGAGACAGAGAGGGTGCTGGCTAGAGCAGAAGAGTGATTTCAGGGTACTGGACATAGTGATATGGAGGTTGAAATGTGTGCAGGTTACCGTTTATGAGGGGGGACTAAATGCAGAGGGCAGCTGGTTATCAAAGCACTTTGCAGCTTGCTGAAGGGTAACTGCAAACATCTTGAAATGAAAGTGCTTCAAATAAACTCATACTTTCTCTCCTTCTCAGGCAATCTCATCAGTATGGTTTGAAAATACAGTTCTTTCACCTATACTTTGTGTTTCACAGGCTCCATTCATAGCAGCTTTGTTTCCTCCAGCCTAGAGAATACAGTACTCTGCCTGGGAAGAAGAACATAAGGGATCAGTGTTTCAGGTATAAAGGAGTATAAACTTTTCTATTTTGACCAAATAATACACTGGATGTTTGCTGTGAGAAACTCAATCATGCATGTACTTGGCAAAATTTTCTGTCTGTCTTCCATTTACTGATGAGGGATGTCACTACCTATTTTAAGCATGTATTTCCCTTATTGTAAAAGGCAGCATTATTTTGGCCAGTGTTAGCTTTTCTAAATCACTCTAGGGAAACTCAAGTTTATGGCCTGAGTAAAATCTTAATGATACACAGAAAACATGTTCAAGTGATATGCCCATGTAATCTTCGTAAAGTCTGTACTATAAATGCCAAGAAATCAGGGTCACCTCAAATAATTTAGAATAGGTCTCTTTGAAACTGGCTTGTTTCAGAGCCAATATCCTGCTTTTCCTATGAGCAAGAAAATCCTGCTGATGTCAGTACAATTCCAGGCATGCGTGCCAGGATATCAGAGAGAAAACTTGTTACATGGACTTGAATTGGATTCTTGCCCCTGTAGTTCCAGGACTCTGGAACTTGCCGTATTTGTTGGTTCAGAATATTTGTTGATCTTGCAGTCACTCTGGGGAAGAAACTTGTTCGATAGGATTTTGGATGGAACTAACCTTATGTGTCACAGAACAACAAAAGAGTAGGGTAACAGAAAGTTGCATTTATTTTGTTTTTCTTTCCGTATGTGGCAAGTTGGTGGAATTCTTTTCAGAGCCTTCATTTTAGATGCTGCTGAATTCTGTTGAAGTACTGTAAAAAGACTGCCTTGAAGGTTTCATTGTTGTTTTAAACAGGGGAAAAAACCCACTTAGTTAAAGCACTGGACCTGTGCATAAAAAGGAAGATGAGTGTTTTTATTCCTGCTTCGCAGCTCAAGGAACTGAAGCATAGGGAAGTGAGCCTGGCTTGCCAAGATCATGCAGCATGGAGAATTGGATGGAATGGTAGAACCCAGAGCAGGATGCTGCCTTTTCACTTTGAAGCAAGATCTGGTGTACTAGAATAAGGCCTCAGTAGCAGCCATATTATCACTAGGTTAATTTAAAAATATGAGAACTTTCAGCCCCAAAGACCTGCTCAAATCAAACATTTTTGAAATGAGCACCTTGGGTTTAGTTAGAATAACATGAGCGAGACAATCCAGACTTGCTGCTACTAAATAAATGTATACCAGAGCACAGCTTGATTTTTTTTTTTTTCCCTAAATTGAAATATGCTGGAAAAGATTAAATCCATTCTCAAATTTACAGTCTGTTTTTCTGAAATATTTAATGTATGAAAAATTAGAGGGAAGGGTGATAGCTGTACATGGGCCTCTTTTTTTTCCTCAGTTATAATTTCTGGAATGATTTTGCATACTGTTTGACTGAATTCAAATGTAAAGTTACAGCATTGGTGTAAGCCGTGGTTATGGCTCTGGCACTCAGAGTTGTTAGTGATGATTTTTTCAGCTGTTTCCGAGTCTTTAGAGTCCTTGTGCTCTGCATCAACAGATTGGAGATGAGGAATTGGCCATAGTCTTTTCCAGCAAAATCTGTAGTGATTATTTCTTTTGTATGTTTTTATTTTAGTGGAATGCTTATCTATTCAGAAGTTAAGGTTCCCATAGCAATGTTAACATGGCCACATTGCACATATGCAGCATTTTCAATAACTGTTAGTTTATGCTCTGCTATATATCTTAAATGTTGCTGAATTACTGTTGCTGTGGGAACCTAAACTTTTGAGCCTCCTGACTTCTTTGCTGAGCTTAATTCTCAGTTATAAAAACTTGCAGTGTAAAAATGGTGCTAGCATTGAACTCCTTTCTTAGCCTCCCCAGAGCTGGATATATTAAAAAACAGTGGGCAAAGTTGAAAGCGATTTTGGGTTTAAATTTTATTTCTCTCTAAGCTAGTTACCCTAGAACAGATCCCCTGAAATGTGCAGCTATTGTGCTATGCTCCCAGTTCCTTCAGAAATCAAGTGCTGATACAACTGGTACATACCTTTACCAGTGTTTACCTCTGCAGGCAGGGCTTTTTGTGCTGTAGACCATGACCATCCTTGACAGCAGTTTCTGACCATGTGAGTGTAGAGAATGCATTCAATGGCCTGGATAGTATTTTCATATCCCATGATGAAGTACGTCTACCAGGAATAATACTTGTAGCATGCTCTAGAAATCCCTTGATGTACTTGTGATTTCCTTTATGGACTTATGTACAGGTGATTTAGGGGAACTATTAGCCAGAGTTCTTTTAAGTGAATGCAGATTCTTCTCAAAGTTAAACAGTAGAGGTCTCCAGTTGTGCAATGAGATCTTCTGTGCTGTTCCTTCCAGTAGCACTACAGCTTAAGGATTCGACTGTATGAGGAAAATTGATTGGCAGGACTGTTCTCTTCTAGCTATTAGGGTATAATTTAGCTGTTCCAGAATAACTCCCACATGTGGATGAAATACTCCAAAATAAAAATGATTTTATTCTGTAACAATTATTTCACTTTGGAAATGGTGTAATTATCCCAGAATAAAATAATCACTCTACTTCCAGAGCAGAATAATTATTACAGAATCAGAGTTGCTTATTTTGGACTAGTGCATGAGCACTGAGGAGCTGTTATAGAGAAGTTATTCTACTTTATTTGCCTTGCCTAGTGTTCACAGGCAAGTGAATTCTGTTTGTCATACTGTGCAGCTTGTGGCCTTGAAGTTGTGTTAGGGAGCATATGTGGTGCAAAGAGTGGTCTTGAGTTGTATAACCAAAGGCTTCAGGTTAAAAAATCACCTTAGTGTAGCAAGTCTTTGAGCTATACAGGTATTTTTAGAGGTCAATTAATAGTACAGATGATTCAGAAATAGTTGATTTAAATAACATGTCCATTACTAGCATGACACAAGGTTTCTTGGGCTTTTTAATACTGAGAAGCCCTGCTGGTGGGGCTTATCCGGGGCCAAAGGGGTGGAAACTGAAGTTGCACTCAAGTAACAAACTGGCTGTAGGATGTTGGTTAGTCAATGGAGGAGGCTACTGAGGGGAGAGGTGAGTTTGCTCTTTATTATGGTCTTCAAATCAAGATTTCTAGGAGCCTGCCCCAGCCCTGGCCAAACCAGGCTGTCCTTCCCAGGAGAGGAAGAGCATCCAGGTTCTGTGAGGGCCACATCAGGCTGAAGGCACCGGCCTGAGCTCAGCCAGGCATGTTCCTGAGGTGGGAGCAGGAAGTCTCAGGGTGCCGACGTCTGAAGGAAACTTGACATATTTCCAGAGTCGGTGCAGTTCACTGGTGACGACATATGATCGCTGTCACCTAGGAAATGAAACACGTTCCCATGGCAACCCCAAGGCTGCATTATTACTCAGCTTCAAAATGTCGACAGTTGGAAAAAGGCCTCTTCACATAGCATCCCCCACCCCAAGGGGTTTTTTTTTTCCTTCTTAATAAATGCACTTTGTTATTTAATCTGAAACAGTCAGGGGAAAGGCATATATTTAACTCAAGATGCTTTGTGGAAATAAACCTCTGGAAGGAAAAAAAAGCAGGATGTTTTACTCGCTAAAAGACTAAAATAGTTCCAGATCCTGGGAAGGTAATTTTAATGAAGTGTATGGCACTTCAGTTGGCTTAAATCATCAGACAGCTTCTGAAATTATTTTGCTGGATCCTTTTACATAGTTTGAATCATTCTGAAAGTCTCCAGCTGTTAACTGTAACTTTGTTTTGTAACCATATAAATAGCTGGGAAATGAAACCTTTTTACGGTAGTATGAATGGAGACACGATTGCTCTATGATGCCTTCAGCATTTCTTCACTATTTATTTTCCATGGTCTTTTTTCCTTTAGTTACCTGCCTAGATCTTCTCATCAGTCCTACTGGCAGCACCTGTGCATGCATAGATGCTTGAGCTTCTCAAAGCAGGGGGTACGGACTTGTAGGGAGTAAATGCTGAAGTTAGTTATTTGTGGCAAAGAGGACCATGCTTCTTGCTGAGAAGATTGCTGGCAGCAATGAAGGTTTATGCCCCCAGCATCTGCTGCTGTTTCTGTGGGGGTATGTCCCGTACCTGTGTGACCTTTGTGAGGTTGCATGGGTGGGAGCAATTTCACCACAGAGGTTCTCAGCTTGTTCAAGTGGGGTGTTTTTTGCATCTCAAGTTCTATCAGTATTGACAGTGCTTTTGGAGTTCATGGGGTTTGCATGTTTTCATCAGGATTCTCTGCTGCTTTGTACTGAAATCTTTACTGAAAATATTAGAACCAACCTATAAGTAACAGAATTTCTCTCCTATAGATAGTAGTGGTTTTCAGTGCTAATTGTTGCTACCTATTTCTCCACCTCTTTAATATCTCCAGCAGTCTCCATTAATGAATTGTTTCTTGTGTAGCATTGTATCAAACATTTCTCAAGTAGATGAGAAGTACCACTTCTGATTTTTTTGTTTGGGATTTTTTGTGGGGTTTTTGTTTTGTTTTTCCTAGATTACTTTTCCTTTTAAAAAGGTCTGCCAAGTTAGACTAGCACAGTCTATCCTTAATCTGTCCTTATCCTATTTTCTTTTTAGCCCCATGTCTTCTTTTATCCTTTGTTCTGAAATCTGTTGTAAATCCTTGCATGAAAGCAAGATTCTATTGCTTCTTGGATCTTTCTTCCTCATCTCCCTTCTGACATAAGCGTCCTGTGTCTGCTGTTCTGCAGTTGGTATCTCCCATATGGAAATGTAGAGGTATTCCAGTACCTACCTGACTGTTAATTCTGCTGGTAAGGTTGATACTGGCCACACTCCTACCAGCTGCTGATTTGGCAGGTGCTTGACTAACCTAACTACTGTCAGGTAATCTCTTGGCTGTGACCTCCAGTCAGTTGAGATGTGAGGTTGTAGAGAGATGAAATGACAGATTAGTGCCAAGGCCCACTGTAAAGGATTAAACCTTCACAAAGAAAGTAGCAAATCTTGTGCCAGAGTTTGGTTGCGTTTACAGAGCCTAATGCTCAGGCATGATTTGAAATAGATGTTAGATTTCTAGCTACCTCAGGAGATAGCAAGCATGAGAAGATAAGGACAAGCTTTCCCTGTTGGATGCTGATCAGAACTGTATGGGAAGGTGGAGTCATAACGTGACAAAAATAAGAACAGCACAGAAACAAAGTGTATTACCCGTTTGTCAGGTACTTAAATGGAGAAAACTGAGGTAATGTTAAAGATGGATTCTAGGAGGGATATTTTTTTCCACAGAACTCATTAATAATAACTAATAAAGGTTAAAATATTTGAATAGAAGTCAGATATTTGAGGAGTAATTCAGGGACCAAAGCACAAGCGTGCATGTAATGTGGTTTTAGATTTCCTGTGGTACCCGAGACGTTGGCAAAGAGATGGCAAATATAATGTGGGATTTACAGGAGGTCCACCTCTTTCCAGCTGAAAGCCAGACTAAATACCTTGTGACTTCTAAAATGTTCATACATACGTAAGTAGAACTTGAGTCCCTCTCCAAATAGCTCTGTGGATCCAGGTGTCCTTTGGTATCACTGCTCTGTTGGATGCTCATCTGCTGAGTCTGTTCACACAAATGGCTTCATGTGCAAAAACTGTGCTTGCAAGTTTCACTTTCCTGTCATTTCCTCTCAAACAATAAGCTTTTCAGGTGCTGTGAGAGCTGAATCTTTGCTGTTCTGCCTGACAGTCCATCTTTCAAAGGAAGATCCTTCCCCAGAGCTCATTGGGGAAAAGGAAGAGGCTATGATAAGGTCATTTATTCCTCTTTAACGATCTTGACAGAAGGGGAAGGGATTAGAGAGCTAATTTTTTTTTAAGCTTCCTGAAGTTAGAAGACCACTTTTTTTTTATTCACTTCAGCTCCTCCCCTTGTCCCTCATGTTTGTCTTCAGCCTTTTTTCTCCTAGGTCAGCCTCCTGTCTCTGATTACTCTAGAAGGTGTATCTCCCTAAGCCTAAGTAATGATTGGAGGGCAGAATGTCCTGCAAGCTTAGCAGACAGTGCCGTTTCTGACTAGTGAGTCGTAGTTTGCAGACTGATCACGGTGAAGACCAGTAAGATATTAGACAACAGGGAGATTAAGAAGGGGAGTAGAGGGGAAGGTTGCTGAGCAACAACATGACATAAGTATGGTTACAGTCTATTTTTACAGCAAGAAGGTTGCAGAAGACTATAGAAAACATTTATTTTCCAGATCTTTATTCATATCTGTGGGATGACAGTGGCCTGAAGGGAAGAAATACTGTACTGATTTGGCTAGTAGCTGTGCCCTTATACTTTCCTCACTGTATGGCCAGGAGTTGGCAGCAGATGAGAGGAGAATAGTCATATGCAATGGTCATACCACAGTTTTTGAGGGAAAAGGCCATGGCTGTAACACAAGTAGATATAATAGAGAAGCACAACTGCTAGTAACATACAGAAGTCACTTTTTCCGCATATGTATCAGATATGCTAATGTATTTTGGACTTATATGAAATGTCCTTTTTTGTTTTGTTTTTTTAAATTTTCTTTGGCTAGCCAAGATGTCTGCCACATAAATTGTTCTGTGCTTGAGATAAAGACATGAGCATCTTTTTCCAGCTTTTCTTTTCACGTATCTTCCTGATGACCTAGGAACAAGTGTGTGTGTCCCGTTTTATGTCCAGACGGGCTAACTGTAATCATGCAATTTGTCACCCTTTTCATTTAACAGCAGAGTGGAGGGAGAGTCAAGTCTAGCAATTGCAGTGCAATGATCACAAGTTTGATTAGCTGGAGTCCTGAAATCGAACAAAGCCACGCCAGTTATGGCTTTTTCAGAGAAAGTTGGTTGATCTTTTTGGCAAGAGGTGCATTGCCCGTAACTTTCAAATAGTGATGATTCACCAGCTATACTTGTCTGTCTCTTGATCAGTTTGGCATTGGGCAGAGAAGCAAAGTGGTAAGGTAGGAAGAAAGTGGAAAAATTTATGAGCAGAAGCAGACATGGCATGAATTAAAAATATTTCATCTAAATTTACTATAAAATTTTTAAACTGCTTGAAGGCTTAGAGAGAATAACTTTGCACAGTGGTAGCATCCCTTTTATAAAGTCTTTCATCACTAGAAACTGTATGAACAAGTTGCTGTGAAACTACTTTGTAACTTTCACTTAAAGGTGGCTCTGCAAAAATTACATTAAAACCTTATCCTGGCCCATTCTAAAAATGTTTTTATTCACTTGTGAGCTTTCCTTTATTGTTTCTTGCTCTTAAATTTAGTAATAATGGTAAACATAGACTTTCAAATCCCAGCTTTTGAAGTCTACAGCTCACATGGAAAGTTGAAAAAGCCACTATTTGGTTATTTGGTGCCTTTTCCATATACTTTATTCCTTTTCCCATGTCTTCTGTTTGAGCTCCTCATTACTGAGAAGGCTTCAAAAAAATCCTGAGGCACCAACTGTGAACTCCGTGCAAGATATATGCACAATTTACTTATTTTTAAAATAAGCAACATTTTTTAGTCTGTGGCAAGTGCCCTCAATCAAATGAACCCATCTACGTAAAACATTCTACATAAATTTTTAATGTAACCAAAACAGAAAAAGTATTTCTCTTGAGATGAATTTTGAAGTTGTGCGGTTTGGGTTTTTCTTTGCCTCTGGTTTAGTTTTTACCAATGCCTTTTCAATATTAACACATTAAGCAATGCAGTCCTCTTCAATTATGATTTACTGTCATTACACATTAATTTGTTCTCCATCTCAATTTTGCTGATTATTCTTTACTTTGGATCAAACCAAACATCTTGTTAATTCCTGAGTTATTTTGTAATATCATCCCATATTATTTGTTTCCCTTAAACAATATATATTTTTTTTAATGTCTTTGATCTGCCATGGTGTGGATTCACGCGTTACTCTGTTTATGTGCCTGAGGACATATGTCTTTGGTTCTGTATTTGGGATCTAGGATTACAGTTCAGGAACTAGTCCTTTTGTTTCAAGTAACAATAATATATATAACTCAATTGTAATACTTGTTTTGTCTCTGGCTTGGCTGTTTTTATATTCTAACATTTGCTGCCATCCTGTGGTACACAGGGAGAGGCACACATACACAAACAAACGTTGATAGAGTAAAATAAATGGGGAATGTTTAAACATATAGGGTGAAGAAAGCTGTAGAGGTGTTGAGAAAACGCAGGCAAACAGTTTTCACTTATTGCGGGTTTGGGCAGTGCAGTGTGCATCTTTCTCACAGACACCAGAAGGAAGGCTTATGTGTCCCTGCAAGAATAGAGAAAAGTTTTATGCAGTTCCACTGAAGATGCTAAGGAAATCTGAGGTTTGGCTTTTTTGTAAATTGGGAATTTGTCTTTAAAAAAAATAAATCTCAAACACCTTCCCTCCTTATTGCTTAGCTATTACAGTGATAAATGCTTTAAGAGCTGTCAAGTGCCAGAGGCTTGAAAAAAATGTTCACAGTGCTGCGAAGAAGGAAGCTGCACACAAAGGCTGCTGAGCAGGAAAGCTGGGCTCTTAGACTGGTTTGATCTGAAATGATGAGGCAAATCTAGGGCCAGTTTTTGTGACAAATGGAGAAAGAAGGTAATAATGCTGTAGATTAGCTGGTGTCTTACTGGCTCGCTTGCTTGAATTGATTGTGTTAAGATTCAACAGATATGTCATATGCTTACCTGAATCCTTTTTTTGTAGGATTGTTATCTTTGAGAGGAGGATGGGTGCTCTATGCAAGATAGAGGATAGAAATGTTCCCATGTTGCTCTTAACAATAAAGTTCACCCAGAATCTGAGACACCTTCCTGAGGAATGGTTTGGGTCTTTTTTGTGAGGGCTTTGGTTTCAACAAATCAGCATAGTCTGATGACACACCTTTTATAGCTGAGTTTTTATTTTAAAAGCAGTGTCTAGATTCCTTTATAAAAATACTTCACAGTTGTATGTAACACTTGTCATCTGAAAGAGAAGTGTATTGGAGGAAAAAAATGGAGGGTGGCTCTTCCTTTTCTGTCTTTGCTCACTTGTTCCATCTCTGCACCTTCTGTGGGTGATATCAGCCTGATAGCTGGGATCAGCTTGGACAGGGCCTCCAGGGGTTTCTTGCATACTAGAGAGATCAGAGGATCTCTTCTTGACTCCTAGATCATCTCATGGACCAGTCAGTGTTCCCCAGTCCTGTAAAGCATTTTGAGATTAATAGAGAAATGGATGAATATAGGCTCACACTGAATGACCTTATAAATGTATGAAAAATTAAAGATTTCTGAAGGTTGGAAAAAAAATCCAAAACCCCCAAAGAGCAGAGCTCTTTTTTTAGGTGTTGAAGTAATCTGTGCCTTTCTTGAGGGAGCCATACTCGGTTGGGTACAGGAAAGTGAAATCTTCTAGAATTGGACCTACAAGTGTGGAGAAATGGGGCTGAGTTTGAGTCTAGAACTGTTTGGCCCTGTCTCCCAAGTTTCTGTTACTTGCCATTGTTTTTTTTCTGGTAAGATATGTCTCCTTATTCCTCTTGGCAAGCCAGATTTTTCTTGCTGCTCTTTTCTTTCTTACATTTTCAAGGAGTTCAGAGATTTTGAGACCTTATGACAAAGTAGGAGGCATTCAGATCTTCTCTTCTGCACCAAGAAAAGGCAACTGAAAATGTAGTTGTTATTTCCTAGTGAGGGCTGTTCCAAGTACTTGTTGCTTCTGAGTTTAGTTGGCTGGCGTGACTGGAAAAAGTTTTGTCTTTACATTCTCTTATGTGAAAAGGGTGGAGAACAGAACCTTTATTAGTTCTAGCAAAGACTTGGTGAGGCTGTAAATGTTAATGGTCCCACAGGAGACCCAAGACAGTGGAGCAGTGAGCCAGCTCTCTAGGCAGACATAAGATGGGAAAGAGCATTCCAGTGTTAAATCCCTCTGGAAGCCATTTCCAAACACATTAAGGATAAGAAAGTTATTTGGGGTAGTTAGCATGGTCTCATGGCCATGCTTGACCAACTGGCTGACTGACTTTGATGATATGACTGGCTCAGTGGATGTAGAGAGAGCAAGGCTGTTGAAACTCTCTCTTATAATATCCTCATTGACGAGCTAGATAAGTGGACAGTGAGGTGGACTGAAAACTGGCTGAGCTGCTGAGCTTGAAGGGTTGTGACTAGTGGCATGAAGTCCAGCTGGAGTCCAGTTTCTTGGTGTACCCCAGGGATTGACACTGGGGCAAATACTATTTAACATACTCATTAATGACCTGGATAACAGTGTACCTTCAACAAATTTGAAAATGATACAAAACCAGGAGGAGTGCTTGGTGCATCAGGTGGTTGTGCTGCAATTCATTTATGGTCTGACAGAAAGCTCATGAAGGTTGACAAAGGCAAATGCAGAGATCCTGAGCCTGGAGACAAAGAGCTCCATGCACCAGCACGTCCTGGGAGCTGACTGGTCAGAAAACAGTTTTGCAGAAATGGACCTGGATTTTCTGGTGAACAGCAAGGTAGACATGAGTCAGCAAGGCACACTCATGGCAAAGTTGGCTAACAGCATCCTGGGCTGTATCAGAGAGAGCAGTACCAGCAGGCTGGGGGAGGTGGTCCTTCCCCTCTACTCAGCACTGGTGAGACACATCTACAGTACCAGGTCCAGTTCTGAACTTGCCTCAAACAGGCAAGAGATGTGGATATGTGGGGGTAGGCCCAGTGATGGGCCATGAAGGTGCTTAAGGGCTTAGGGCATTTGATGTGTGAGAAGAGGCTGAGAGAGTTGGGACTGTTCAGCCTATAGAAGAGAAGACTCGGGGGGATCCGATCAACGCTTATACATACCTGATGGCAGGGAGTAAAGAAGACAGAGCCAGATTCTTCTCAGCAGTAGTCACCAACAGGGTAAGAGGCAATGGACACAAACTAAAACATAGGAACTACTGTTTAAGTGCAAGAAAAATATTTTTCAACTGTCAGGGTGATTGAATAGTGGTATAAGTTGTCCAGAGAGGTTGTGGAATCTCCATCCCTGGAGATACTAAAAACCCAACCTGACACAGCCCTGAGAAACATGCTATAGCTGACCCTGCTTGAGCAGAGGGGGTTGGACCAGGTGATCTCCAAAGAACCCATCCCACCATCCTGAGATTATGTGACAGCTGACTGAGTAACTGGAAAATGCTGTTAGAAGCACTTTCTTTAGGAAAAAAACCCAAACAGAACAAAACGAGAGGGATTTTATGCTGTGAAAAGTACTAGATACAGGGCTATTAAGAAACAGAAACTTTGGTTTGATGGGAGAATTTGCTTTAAACAGTACTTCTTCATCATTAAGCATGTCTTGTTTTTTTCCACTTGCTGCAGGCTTTTCCTGCCACATTAGTAAAGCAGAACTCACAGATTTCCCTCAAATCAGCAGCTCAGAGGGCTTCATGAGTTTGGTAGCAAGGGGATGCATAAAATCTAAGTGTGAAGGATGTTAGTATATCCTGCTGTTTGTTCAAGGGTGAATTTTATTTTTTTTTTTTCTTTTGGGCAGAACTGGAACAGGCTGAAAGTGGGAAAGGCCAGTGATCTGTGTCCAGAGACTGTGTGGAGAAGACGAAGGATCCCTGAGAACAGGGACTGGAGTGTTTATTGTCATGGCTGTGCAGCAGGGCCAATCTCCAGCTCCCCACAGCCTGGCCATGGGCCCCGCTAAGCGGGGCTCACCCGCAGGCCCATGTCCTGGCCTCGATCTCTCCCCATTCCCAGGGAGGTGCCTGGGGCTAGGGCTGCCCTGGTGTCCCCCCAGCTGCCCTGCTCCTGGCTGGGGTGGTGATGGGCCCTGGCTGCTAAGCCCTGGCCCAATGGACCCCCATGGGCAGCCCCCACCGCTCCCAGCCCACAGGGAACCCCTGGAGTCCTGGTAATTGCTCTACCACCTTTCTAGAGGTGTTCTGAGGCTATATGTCAGCGTTACGTTCATTTAAAGTTAATGCCTCCCCTGAATTCCTTTGGGACCCAGCTTCTGGCCAGAGCTCCTGCAAGCAGGTGAATACCAGCACCTTTTGTCATGGCGGAGTCCTTGGGTGAAAACTTCTAAACTTCACCTATGTTTCATTGACTTTGAAAGACACTTGTGCTGGAGTCAAATTAGGAAATGTAACGTGGGTACCTTGAGAACTTTATTCCTTTTATTTCTGTGACAGAGCCTCGCTATTAAAATAGCATAATGGATGTGCATTAGGAGGAAAAACAATGGGTATCTAACTTCTGAAAGGCTATAGATAGTGCACTAAATGGTGACTTTTTTTTTTTTATTGCTAACTTGGGTATCTTGTCATATGTTAATTAAATGCCTAGGAAAATCTTTAGGAGATAATAAGAAGATAATAGTGCATAGACCTTAATGTAAATTGGAAGTATTACGCCATATCTCTTCTTCTGTCTTTTAAAGCTTAGTAAGAATTCTTTGCTCATACAGTTGATCTTAATGTACTAAAAAATAAGACAATTTAAAAGTAAATTAGTTGAAAAGCAAGCTTTCTGAATTCAAGTGAGTTAGTCTGTCTTCATTGTTTGAACTCTCCTTTTCCCATTTGTTTATGTATCATTTCAGGGCTTCTGTGAAAGCTGTCCTAGCTCATAGTTTCTCACTGGGAAAAATCAGATCTCCTATGTATCTCTTTGTTCCTCCTTCTCCCCCCTTTTTTCTTTCACTTTTGAAATTCTGCGTCCCGTGTTTTTCATCATGTGTGTGAAACTACAGTCTATGTGCATTCATGCAAAGGCATTGGGAATATGTCTGCCATGGCCATAATGAACTGAATTCTGCTATCCTTGGCACAGAAGATGGGAGAGGGACACAGCTTCTGATTATCCTCATGACTGCACTGACTGGAGTTTGTCATTGTAAAGGCTGATATTCACATTCCAGCAGGGTTTGATCCTGTGAACCACACAAAGGAACCTCGCCATTCATCTTTGTCCTCCCCAATACTAATTGAAGATACAGTGCTTTGCTCTGAGCTGGAATCCTAGGCTGTGCTGTCCTGTCACTATCTTGTTAGCTTGTAAGACTGGATAGTTGCCTATGTTAGATGTTTGGAGTGAATGCACAGTCTGGTCAATATATTTATCAAGTAAGTTCCTGAGAATCCTGATGCTCTTGGTGTTTTAACAACTTGTGTGATTCTTTGTGAAATCCTTCAGCAGAAGAACATGTTTCTCAAGACACAGGAAAAATAGGAGTTTCTTTTACTTGCTTTCTGATGTTGTTTCATTTCTTTCTTTCCCTTTCTTCCTCCTTCCCTGATTCTCCCCTGGAAAGGAAGACTTGACACTATGTCCTGCACTGAGATCGGTTTTCCCATCTGTTCAAAGCACTAAGTTTGAAAAGGCAGTCCTGGCTTTCAACTCTAGCTGCAGGTGTCCTCGGTTGTAAGGAACTCTGCTAATGGCCTCCAGGATGTTTCTTGCTAGGTAGCGATTCATACAGCACATGGAAATGGTCCTCTTGAAATCTCAAACAATTTCCATAGCAGTTGAGAGTGCCATCATTTAGTGTATCAAAAGTAAAGAATTTATTTGCATGATAAGTAGTGAGGGTTGCAGCTTGGATCAGAAAACATGGATCCCCCTTTTCCTCTGTTATAGGACAGTTATTTTCTGCAACAATTTCTGTCTGATGGATTTTCCTGGTTTTGGCTTAAAGTGAAGAGAAATTGATGCTGTCCTCAGTTTGGAAGATAGTGTTCACAGGAGCTGCTTTATTCTGCACCACAGCAGTGGTAACTGTAGCCAGAGAAAGACTTCAAATCATATCAGATTTTCTCATCCACTTACAAATCTATCCAGTGTTGTTGGTCCAGACAAGTCCAGACTTGTCTGAGATGTTGGGATTGTGGCTTCCAGGTATGTGCAGCTCAGCAAGGGAGGCTTGTACACCTTAAAGGCCATACAAATAGCTTTTAATTAGGACCTGTATGATATCTTTATGATCAAGATACTATATTAGTAGAAATACCAGTTTCTGTAAGAGAGTGCCTTTCTCTGCACCATTACCAGTGATTTCGATGATACTCTACACAAGGAAGAGGCTCCATGTAGACAGATAAAAGTACAAGTCACGTCTGTTTCTCAGGAAGCTCTACTTTGGGAGCTAAGAACTTTTTGTTTTGGCATGTGTAGATTTTTTTCTCTAATTTCTAAAATATCTAACCATTAAAATAAGGAATTCATGTTTTCTTAAATTAATCCAGGTTGACATTCATCTTTTCCTTTCCAACTCAGTCATCAGCCATACTATGAATCTTCAGACAGCCTCTAGTGCTCACATACCAGGCAACTCAGCTTGCCAATCTCCACTTCGGGACATCGTTGTATGCAAGATTAACTGGGTTTTTTTAAAAAACGTAACTGAGGGCATGTATTTATTCTTCCTTTGCTGGCTTCTAAATGATGCTGCCATAAGATTAATGGACCCACTTTTTGAATTGTGAGTTTGTGTTATAAGTTTCATTGTTTTCAGCCAAACAGCCTGTATGTTAGAACTTGTAGCAGACAGAAAGGTAGGTGAGAGGGACAGCACCCACATCTGAGGTATTTTATAAAGGTGTATTGCTTTTATGGACCTTCCTCACTGTGTTTACCTTGCTGATGGAAGATTATAGTTGAGATCATGTAGCTATGTAGTGTTTTTCTTTAAAACCATGAACAAAAAAGGACAAAAACACAATTATGATCTTCAGGAAATTCTGTTTCTACCTGGTTTAATTTAGCTATTTAAATCTGTCTCTCTCATTGTTCTTGATTTATGGGAACAGTGTGAAAGCTTAATTCATCACAACACAGGTCTTCACAACACACATCTTCTCACCAAAGATCCCGTACGAAAGATATGTGGGAATATTAAAAAAAACCCAACAAAAACAAACCCCAAATTTAGTTGTTTTACTGAACAGGTTGTTAGTATTACGTGATACTTTGGGCTACAATGTCTTCATATCCTCAAATGTGTCTCCTGTGGTACAGTGAAACAGCAGCAGTGGCATTTATACAAAGGAAAAGAAAAATCCATGTAGCACTAGAAGAAGGGATGACTTCTGTGACAGTAACTGGTACGTGAAGAGGTCTTGTCCATCTATATTCTGTGACTCTGCAATCTATAGCTCAAGATAGGCAAATTCTACATCCTGTCCTGGAGAGATGATCAGCTAGGGTTTCTTTATATCCTTTTTGAAGATATAAGATATATACACACCTGGGATATCAGTGTATTTCCCAGTGGATTCTGATGGTTTGAGGAGCATAAGCATGTGCATTGCCGGTGGAAAATCTATGGACAGTTCACCTAAAGAACAGGAGCTGCTGAAAAAAAAAACCAAAAAATCCCATCCAACCAAACAAAAAACAACAAAGTGATGACTTCTCCCTGGTGCCTGTTTTGGCTAGCAGGTTGATCTCAAGCATTATTGAAAAGAGTTTTGCAACATGTTCTTTTTTTGAAAATGTATTTAATAGATGCAGAGTTTTATGAGCTGTCTTCTGCCACAAGGGACATGATTTTTTTTAAAAAAATATTTTTAGAAATGTACATGCAGATCTGATTTGAAGTTATTTCAGAATATTAATTTTCATTCCTGTTAATAGCAGGGTCTTCAAAATCCATTGAAATATCTTTTTTAACTTTTTAAGTTGTAACCTCACATCAACAATTAAATATAGTCGTGTTGCATGTATTCATAGCAGTAGCTTTAAATGACAGAACTAGTGGAAAAAACTTCAGATTTATGAAATATTTGAACATATGTGAATATCAGAGGGGACATTATTTGTTTTTGTGCTGATAGCCTCTAAGGACACCATATGGGATCAGAATGCTGTTGTGCTGGTGGTTTTGGAACCATGAAAGTCTGTACTATTCCATAACTGTGCAATGGGTTTTTATATAGTTTGAAAAATACTGAGATAAAAAAAAGTGCAAGTGTTCCCAGTATATTCAAAGTATCCCTTTCAAATAAGGGATATTCACATCTTTGTCTTTCCTGTCTTTTCATTTGACTGTGTTTTACCACTTTCTTAGAGCGGAAGCAATCTGTAGAGCTATGTTAAACCAGTTTTTCGTAAGTGACTGCCTTTCAAAAGGCATAGGTAGAAATGGCAGCAAAGTCTGAGAAGATAATGAGCTACATCAACTGACATATTGTGCTATAACCAAAGAAGGGAGGTGAAGCCAACTAGTTGGGAAGAGTATTTTTTCCAAAGAGTTCCTAAGAACTTAGGAAACTTTACTAAGTTTCCTGAGACCTAGGGGTGTCCTCACTTCCTCCCCTTCTCCTCTCTCTTTGGAAGTAAGTTTTTATATTCTGAAGTGGGAGAAGGGAATGGACAGAGTAGTTCACCTTTCTGCCTTCCATTCTAATTCATCGGGTGAGATAGTAATTTGTGTGTGCTGTATCCCATGAGTGTCATGTACAGATAAATGTATTACCTATCATTAGCCACGTTTTCCTGAATGAGGTACATTAACTCATGTAAATGTGACGTACAATAACTCATGTGAATTCAGCACAGGATTTTCCCTGCCCATCTTTAGTTCTTTCCAAAAGTATTATGAATATGTACAAACCCCTTTATGAATCCTTGGGCTGAAAGGTACAGTAGTTTCTTTAACTGAGAGTACCATTTGCGTCAGCATTGAAATTGGAGCCTAACAATGTTAATTTTGCTATTTCCTGCTGTTTTTAACCATTCTATTTACACAGAATCCCTTCCAGACTTCTTAACAGTGCTGTGAATTTCTCCAGAGGGAATATAGCAATTATGTTGTGGTCACTTATTTAGTGGTTTGGTTGTTTTTGCTTCCTGGACTCTTCTCCTGTGCATTACTTGGGATTTGGTCAAGGGTATGTTCTCTCCTCAGATTAGATTAAGAAAGTACTTTTCTAAGAAAAGTACATTAGGATTAAAGGATTTGTTTCTGCCAAACTATAGCTAGATATGCTAGTAAACTCAGTTTATTTTCAGGTTTCAGGCTGCTACGGTTGTTCTAGGAAGTTTAATTCCTTTCTAAGTTCTGTTGTGGCTCTTCTATTTGAGTAATAGTTCTTCTGCGTTCACCTATTGTCTGAGCTGACAGGAGCACCAAGTGCTGCTGGAAGTGAGACAATCAGACCCTTACTAGCAAAACAGATGGTCCTCAAAGAGCTGGAGGCCTGTTGGCAAGGTGCTCCAAACCTTCAGATGTTGCCCCAAAATGGTGCACTCCCTGTTTTTTCCTCAGTGGCCTAATTCTTCACTTCTTCTCATCTCATCTGGCTAGAATGGGACCACACGCATAAATATTTTGCTGAAGTGACATCACCTTCCTCCACTCTTGTTTTGAGAGTGTGGATGTATTCAAGGAAGAGCCATTGCCTAACACCAGAGCTGATGAAGATAACCATGAGAGGGACAGATGATAAGAGAAACCTAGCTTTCACCTAAGGTAGGGGAAAAAGATTTGAGTTTTGGGGAAAGATGAGAGAGAGACAGATCAGTGTATCTAACAAACGGGCAGATTCTGCCACTCCCCACTGTTACTTCAGCCATGTTCACAAAATGTCGCACCGGTTGCCAATCATCTCATATCGGGAAGTATTTCAGATCGTGAGGATAGAAACCTAGTGTGGAGCTCTACTGAACCACGTCACTGAGATTCTGGTTTAGTAGGGAGTCAGTATAAGGCTCACATTCTGCAATACCGTGTTTAAAACACAACCCAGATTCCCTGGCAGATCCTCTGGCTCTGGGATAGTGAATTACAGGTGGACATGAGTGCTATGATTTTTTCTCTCTGTAGGCTTCTCATTCTTTTTTGTATTGTATAGCAACCACTACAGTGATGGCTGCATAAATATTCTTCATGCTTTATTTTCATTTGCTTGCCTAAGGGAAGAATTCTATTGAAAAACTTGAAAAAATAATTTAGGTATCTGTAGAATGCTGAAAATGTGTGTACATGTGTGGTGAAGAAATAATTTGCTAAATAAATGTGCTTCTCTGGACAGTTCAAAAGCTGAAGGGACAAGGAAGACAGCCTGTGATTTGTGAGTTTTTTGTTTGTTTTGAGGTTTTTTGTTTGTTTTGTTTTTTGTGGAAATAGGTCTTTTGGAGAAGTCTCCACAAGTGTGATAATGATCTCCTGTTTTGATTTTTCTGTGTTATTTCGTATTTGAACAGGATATCTATCACACTTCTTTCTTTTAGTGATGAAAGACAAAGGCTTCTTATGTGCATGCACTAATTTGCTAACCAAATAGAAACTCTATAGCTATTTAGGCATATTTAAGGAGAATCTGCCTGGAAATCTGTTAAAATGAGATGTGGGTTGTCCCACTATTACTTGGGAAAATAATGATAGTTCTACATACTTCTGTTATTAATTAGTTACTATATTCTATAGGCTTCTAGGTAATTCCAGTAAAGCGTAGCTCTATTGCCCTCCTGTCTGATAGCTGGTAATATTGCAGAGCAAACTCTTTTGGGCCCTCCTGACTCTCATGCTTTGCAGCCCTTCTTTGTATCAGGAGCTGGTAGAGCAGAGCTTTCTCTTTCTGCCTTTCATCATGGGCCCTCATTAAGAGACTGCACTGAATAGAGTATATGGATCTTTTTTGTATCCAGCACTGGACTCAGCTGCTGTGGTACAGTTTTAGTTTAAAATTATAAGATTTTAGTTTGTCATTTGAAAGAAAAGGCATGCAGAAGTCTATTGGAGAGCTTGGAAATAATTATGTCAGCCATCTATCTTTAAGCTTTTAGAGCATGGTCTCTTACTCATGGTTCCAGGCTTCTGTGTGTGATCAGAGTCCTGAATTAATGCCACAGCGTGGCCCACATAGAGTACCGGGAAGGAGAGGGTGAGCCTTGGATCTCTGTATCCATTGAAAGGGGTGAGTTGGGGATGGAAAGGAATCAAGTGAGAGGGAGCAGGGAAGAGATCTACAGAATGTACCACTTTCCAGGGAAGTCTCTCAATCATGGCAATAAAATCGGTGTTATAGTTTGTAGATCTCAATGTTCCAGTTGCCCATGCAGGCATAATCAATCTGCACTCTGAGGTACAAGCCAAACTCTAGAGCTGACCTGATTATTTCTACTTTATTTTTGTTTCTGTAGGGACAGACTAATAAACAAAATGTAACCTGTGAGGAAAGCTAATTAAAAAAATTATTTTTCTTTACATTTTCCTTTACTGATAACTTTTTGGTCTTGTTTGTTAGCATAGCTAACTTTTCACCATGCCTTTGCTTGCTTACTGTTTGTTGGCAGGCTAAATTGCATCTCCTCCAGTGATGCTTTTGCTGAGCCTCATTAGTTCACAGCTTAGCTTGCACGACATATACTCCGCAATTGGCTGGTGAGAGAATGGTGCCCGTTCTCCATCTCCACTATTGTGTTTCTGCATGCCGACTGTGTGCTCTCCTCCCTGCCTTCCTGTGGGCACGGCACCAGAAAGCAAAACTTGCCAAGAGGCTCAGCATGAGCTCTCTATTCTTCTATTCCGCAAAAGAGTTTGAACTGAGATTGGCGTCACCGCTGGCTGTCATCATTAGCAGCTGTGTCCCACTTTGAAAGTCCAGTTTATGGGGTGCAAACACTTTGGCTGCTGAGAAATTATTCAGTGTGGGTTGTCCAGTTGGAAGTCACCTGGTGATGCTTACCTGAGGGAGAGACCTGTGCACTAGCCCTGAATAGTAGTGAGACATGGCAGGCATAGAAGTGGTAGTTAAGCTTAGTTTCTTAAGGAAGTTGGGCTACAGTGTTTCTGGGTCTCCTCCCTTTGCCCTTTTCTCTTCCCTCTTCTTTCCCTGACCTTCGAACTCTCAGTCTAAATTTAACCAAAGCTTAAAAAGAGACAGAGGTTTAAAATAGAACTAGTTTCATTAGTTTCCATTGCAATGCTAGTGGAAGAGAAAGATGCAAATTAGTTCCCTGTCAGAGGAAAAACTGGGCAAACTTCAACCATATGGTATTGTCTTCAAGAGCATCCAGGTTTCCAGTCCTCCCATGTGCAGGTGAAGTGCTGGGGCCTGGGCTGTGGGCCCTGAGTTGGAGTTGACCTATGGATGAGTCACAACCCAGCAGAATGTTTTATTTCCCCAAGGGGTTTCAGGCTCTAGAGGCAGAACCAGGCTCACCTGTGTGAGGCCCTGCCTTCCCCCAGGTGATCATGGTTGGGGTGGTGGGTGAGGCCAGGACTATATGAAACAGGAACTGATTGGTTGGAAGGGAGTTCTTGTTGAAGTGAGTTCCTTTTGGGGCCAGTTGGAGGAGCTTCCTGTTGGAGGCAGCTTGCTGAGCCCTCTCTCAGTGGTGTGTTCCCTCTTGACTGATTTGAAATGGAGAAGAGCAAAAAGATGAAGGTATGCTGAGGAGATGTTGCTGAGTACAGCATTAGCCTGTGGAGGGAGAGAGCTAGCAGCATGGCAGGCCAGTCAGTCAACATATACCTAACTCCAGAGTAGCCACAACACATATCATTTCTCGCACACAAGACATTAGGGGACTGGAGTTACTGGAGGAGTGAAAAAGGTTTAAAGAATGAAGGACACAAATTGACAGAAGATTAATCTTCCCTAGTTCATGGAATAATTTTTGCAGATAGACACGTGGAAAAGATCTTGTGAAGGCATCTGCAGTGTACTAGCAAATATCATTTACCCCTTGCGGCAGCTTATCTGCTTTTGCCTTCATGGCATGGACGCTCTGTGGATATTTTACCCATTTTGTGTTGCCCTGCCAGAGCAGGAGCAGCAAGCTTGCAGACTCCTTGGCTGTGACAGTTTGCAGATGGAGTTCTGTGGGAAGCATTTTCTGTATTTCTTATGTAAGAGTAGAAAGGAGATGGGGTAATTTCATACTTCGGTTCGGAGCCCATACTGCAGCTTTCCTGTGTTCCAGTGCAACTAATAACAGACTGTCTTGTTTTCTTACATTTCTTAATTTTCATATTTTTTGTAATAAACGTGTGATTAAGAAACTGTATGATATACTGCCTCTTCCAGAATCTTCCCGGAACAGATTTAGTTTGAAGCGTTACAGAAACAACTTCTGTCCAAACATAGCCAGAATGACAGTGGATATGGAAAATCTCATGAGCTTTGGCAATCAGGTGATGTTGCAGCAAGTCACATATGTGATTTTCATGTTAGACAATTGTATATTTTCAGTTGATAGCATTTTTTCCTATTTTGGAAAAAATCTGTTGTGCTATTTTGATCACTTTAACCAATGAAAAAAGAAGGTAATACATGATTTTGTCTGTAAACAAACCTATCTTGAAGAGGTATTGTCGGTGCTACATGCCAGATTAAAAAAAATCTGCTTTTAGCAGTAAATATCATTTAACAACATTATCCAGTTTAATCAATTCTAGTTACTTTCCGGCATTTATAATAAATTTACTTTATATGATATCTGAAATATCTTATTACAGCTTATTGTATCTTATTAAATTCTGTAATACAATAAGCATTACATGCTTATTTTGAAGAGTGACACAAATATTTACTGTCAGTGTGCTCCTGTGCTATCCTTCTGTTTTCCATGTTTCCTGCAGCCCTCATCATCAGAGTCAGTTTTCAGACCTGGGAAGGTTCAGACCTGAAAGGATTAAATTACCCCTGAGTCGCAGAAGGTGAAGGAAAGAGTTTCTTGACAGCTGGTCAACATTGTGCTGGTCCACATAATGCTAGGACTTCGTAGAGGACACGCGTTAAGTTACAGATATCCAGATTTGATGTTAAAGGTCAAATAAACCATCTGTGTTACTAAAGGATGAGCTTAAGCCCAAATGGAGTGATTTTGCCAAATATATCCTTAAAGCTGTTAAGCAAGCAGGAATCGAGGGGGAACGATAGAAGTTGTTACAGAGATGGTGTACTGCCTCTCTAAATTAGTTTCAGCCTGTGGGTTGCTCACAGGCTGCATGAGGTTGACTTGTTCCATATTTGCTGTTCCCACTGCGACTGGTCCAGGGAAGTTCCCTTTCACGACCTTTTCCTGATCTGGTTTTAAAATATTGAGAAAGACTTGATAGTCTTGTATGAACAAGCTTGTTTGTAATAATGCAAGACTTGGGCAGGAAAGGTTTGTGAAAAGCAAAGGGCAGGCTGAGGTGAGTTACAACCCGCTGGCTTAGTAGCTGGGTAGGTGCTGCAAGCAGCCTGCCCTTTTGCTAGAGGGGTCACTGATCGCCCCATGGTAAAAAAAGAGCAGAAATCTTTGTGATTATGGGGGAAAGTACCAACCAAAGGTAGGCTGTCACAACACACAAATGTTGTTAAAAGCAGCTAGAACTCTAAATGTTTTGCAGATCTTGTCCTGTACCTCAGGCCTGCCCTCAATGTTTGGGGAGTGCGTGTAACATATATGGACTATATTAAAGATGTATTTTGAGCTTGGTATTGGGTCTTGGGTGCTATCTGTTCCTTACCAGCATGGTGAAAAGCCACAGAGGGCTATTTCATATTGCTATTAATGTGGCTGATTCAAGGTTTTTTGCTCAACTTCACTCTTGTTTTTGTTGCTGCTCAACGCTCATAAAGTTAATAGGAAACTGAGGACACTTGCAAGCCACTCTGGTGAAAGGAAGCTATGAACAGGTCTGGTTAGAGGGTATTCCTTCTAAAAGTGCTCCTAGAGTTGCGGTGGTGTTTCTGTTAGTCTCTTTGATTCCCACAGAGGACACATGCCCCAGTTGATGTGAGATACTTGAAAGTTCACCCCAAGGGTAAGGCTTCCACCTTTCATTGTAGGCTGCATTTACCATCCTAGATATGTCCAGCTGCAGCAGAAAAGCCAATGGCCTCTGAGTAGCATCCTGTGGCCTTCATAGCAGCTCTGAAACTGTGATCGGACCCAGCATCTTTGTTTTCCATGGACTGTCTAAGAATGATGACTAATCAGTGATTGATGCTTGTTCATTGTTTCCTTTCAGATGTTTTGAGGTTAAACATAATGCTGTGATTTGAAATTCATGCAGGAACCAAAAGTCTTGTTGTCATACAGTCTTTCTGTTGGCTTCTTAGCTGCAAACAGACCCTGCTGCCAACAGTTCCTACCAGATCGAGCTTTCCCCAGTTTTCCTTTCAAGTGTAAACTGCATACTGGTCAAATCGGGTGAAACGTGCATTCCTTTCCTCCTTTCCTGTGTCCCAGTCTTTCAGTTTAAATCACTCCTGTTGGCAAGAAGTCTGGGCCACAGATTATTGCATTTGTTAGACTGCAATGCTGGAATTGTGAAAATTACCATGTGATTGACAGTCATGAAAATGAATCCCACAGCACTATAGCAAAGTCTCTCTGCTTTTCTTGGCAGAGTATTGATTTCAGCTGTGCTTTGCTTAAAAGATACAGAATTTCTCAGAGGTGCAGAAGCTGATCGATCCTGAAAGCAGCGTCTCCACGCATATTCTCCTGAGTCACAGGTACAGCTTTCTTGAAGAGCTGCAGGGAGGGTCAGCGTTGTCACTGTCTTCGTGTCATCTGCTGGCAATGTGGCATTTTGGGGGGTAAATGTTACTCACACAGAGTATGAAGTGTATAGAGAGTAATCTCTTAGCATGCTGTAATAATGATGTTTTCAGATCTGAAATATTAAGTGATCAGAGTTCACTGCTGTGAAATTCCTTAATTAAAAACAAATCTGCTGTGTTTATAAAATGTCTAAATGTGCTGTTATGGTTAGAAGAACACACAAAAGAAGGCTTTGTTGAAATGTAAACACTTTGTGAATTATTACTGCAGTGCGCTGTCTGAATGCACTCATCTAATGACACACTGCTCAACATTCAAGTGAATATAATTGTAGCAAAGGGCTGTTAGGCTCACATTCAGTATTTAGGCTTGTAACTTTCCACTGAAACAGTTTATTGAATCCAGATCCTTTGTTAACTCTTGCCTTCTTTTTTTCCCCTTGCTTTTTTTTTTTTTTTGGCATTTCTGTGAGGTTTTTTCTTTTTAGGGTAGTTCCTTACAGTGATGGAAACTGGTAACTTACTGCTTTAAATGTCAGTGTGCAAGATTCATTTGCTGAGGGGGTTGTGCTTGTAAGTGAGATCTTCCACAATGTCTTTTTCTCTAATGCCCTAAGAAGAAACAGCTTGGCCAGAACAGTGGGGAAGGTTGTGGGAAATGGAAGAAAATGGTTCCCCCAAAGGATAAATAAAAGGACCTTGCTTATTTAGTCAAAATATGAGTTTAAACTAGCTTTTTCACTCACCTGCAGCTTGTGCAAAGTCCAGAGGAACTGTTGTAGGAGGTTCATAGGAGTAGGCAGGGCAGAAGAGACTGACTGAGGCTTCATAGATGCAGATGCCACTGGACTCCTCCAAAACCTTGTATACTGTTATTCTCTTTCAGATGCCCCAAATGATAGGGGGTAGACTTCTCTGGTATAGCTATCAGTAATAGGTGAAGTGAGTAATTCTGAAACTAGAGCTCCTGAGCAATGGCAGCACACCAGATATGCAACTTAGACAGGGGAGTGGTGGTTTCTGCACATAGAACAGCTTGGTCACTAAAATCCTTGCGAACTACCTTAAATCTCACCACAGTGAACAGCTCCACATCAGATTGTCTTTAGAGTGAACTGTGAAAAGTTTGGATGGATTTCAGAGGGAGAAGCATCTCATCTTTCTATTCAGAATTTGCCTGCTGGAATTTGTAATTGAGTCATCTCTGGCAAAGTTTTAGCACTTGTGGGCATAGCAGAGTGTTAGTGCTATGCCCACAAACTTGATTTTAGTTGGGATTTTGAAGAATTTACTACAGGCATGCTAACAGGAAATGTGAACCAGCCATCTGAAAACCATGCAGATGGGAGCTTCTGTATTTTAGTATAGGTAAAGAACATATCCTCGGCTTTGGGACTCGGAGGATTCAGTCCATAAGTGATTTGATTTTCTGAAGTTATCCAATTTTTTTGCTAATTTGAGCTGGTGAAAACACAAAGGCGTGCCACATCCAGAGTTCTCCTCAGTTTTGGAAACTGCTGAGTGGATCTCGCTGAAATCATCCCCAAAGCTAAAATCTTGCATGTAAATTGCGCAGATGGTTTTAAAAGGAGACAGTGGTCTCTGCCCAGTGTTTGGCCGAGAATGTTTCTTAGGCAGACCAGGACTAAATACTGTTGAGGGTGAGCTTTGTTGCAGCAGCCAAGGCTTGGTGAGGAGAAGCTGCTGCAGTAGTGCAAAGCAGCGGCATTTTGGGGGATCCCATCTCCACTGCTGAACAGCAGAGGGCACAAACTCTCTGAGCAGTCGCAACCTCTCTCCTGACTCTGTGAGTGCCAACATTTAAACAAGTCCAAATAAAAGCAGGCTTCGAAAAGCAAACACGAAACTTCACTGGAAAAGCAAAAGGGAAGTCAATGCGCTGGCAGCCTCTGAGTGCGGATGGAAGTGTCACCCGTGCAGGATGCACGCAGCCCTCTTGTGTGAGCCCCTGTCAAGGACTGCTGGAGGATATACACACACAGGGGTTTATTTTTAAATGCAAGGGGACATGTTAACGGTGTTTCACCACCACGTATTTACGAGAGTTGGTTTACGTGTGAATGAGAACATATGTGGATTAAGCAGGTCATTTTGAAATAATGACGATCAAAATGATTTTTTATATAAAATGTGTTTACTTCTGTAGGTTGTAATTTGTAGAAAGACATTTTAGAATGGAGATGGGACAATCTGGAACCGTTTACCTGCCCGACTGCCTACTTCTCTTTGTGTGTCAAACTGAGTACTTCTGTTGTCATGGGCTCAGTTGCACAGGGTCACAGGGAAAATTATTGGTACTAACTTAAAGACTTTTCTAATCCATGCATAAAATTACTGCTATGTTAGCCTCTCCTAGCTGAGAATATAAGTGAGAATTTGCAAGTGGATGTATGTGAATTTTCAAGAGATTTTGAAAGCAAATGGGTAGCCAGACTGTGGTCTTAGAGCCAGTAGCTTGGGACTCTCTGGGTCTCAAAGCAAGTGTTATCTGTTCCTTTGTCAAACTTCTGCTGTAGGAAAGTATAATACTCCTCTTTTGAGCTGTGTGATTTACAATGTTAGAATTAAATCTGGAAGAAATAGACTTGAGAGCTGACTGCAATTTATCATGTGATACAATCTCAGTGTATTTTATTTTAAGTTTGAGCCTAAAATGGGTGAATAAAGCTGTAATCATCCTGTCAGCACATGTAACTACTTTCAAAATTAGACAATGATCGATCAATTTGAGTAAAATTTGGTTGTAATTTTGGTAATGCCATTAAACTTCTAATTACCAGCAAGTAAGGCTGGTCCAGTGGTCCTAAAGTGTATCTGTAATCTGGGAGACCCAGGTTTAGTCCCTAGGTGTGCCACAGGCTTGCTGTCAGACATTAATCTCTTGGTGGTTTAGTTTCAAGGCCCACAGAAACTATTAGTTTTCTCAGGAACTTGGGCAGAGCTCAAGATACCCAAACATATCCTAAAAACTGTTATTCAGGGTGCTTATCCTCAGTCTGGCTCTCTTGAGAAGAGGTGAAGCCTGTCTGAGCAAGCTCATTTGGGCAAGAGGGAAATCCTTTACTAGCTTTTCCTGTAGTGTTGGCTGGGTGTATAAGAGTTTGTGCTGACATGGAAAACCTGACTGTTCTGGCCACGTGAGAACCCTTGGCTGGGCATTTGGTGAGGTGTGTGGGGCTGCATCCGAGAGCACCTTTGCTTATGTCCTTCTTAACTGGTTGCTGGATTATTTTCTTTCTCTCCCTCATTCTCTCGTTCCCTCATTCTCTCTTTCCTGGCAAACACTTGCATTTAGGATGCTATAGGATAGAGGTTGCACATCAGCCTCTGGGGAAGATGTGATTAGCCCAGTGTATCATGGCAGGCTGGAAACTCGAAGTGGAGCTGCCTGTGGCTGCCCATCTCTCAACCAGAGTGGCAAAAGCTGCATTTTCCTCTACGGCAGGTGATGACCATAGCAGGAGCACTTCTGGCTTGTGCTTTTGGTCTTTTTTACCCAGGGCAGCCTAAATCAGCAACTGGGGAAGAATATTCTAGTTTGTGAAAGCTCCTGCTCTCCCTGTGGGATGCAATGGCAGCAAGGCTTCAGGCCAACTCTGTGCTGGGCAGGGAGATGGCTGGGGCTCCTGCCTGGCTGTGTTAGACCGTCAGGAGAGGACCTTTCACTCAGAGGGACACAATGTTGTTCCTGAGCAGGAGCTCCCCAGCAGAAGTGTCATTGCAAGCTGGCTCTGAACTGGAATTGTCAGTCCCAGGTGGCAGGTGCATGCTGCGAGTGACGAGGACAGTTTAAAATGCAGTCAGAGCTCCCTTGGTGCTGGCACCCGCCTTCTGTTGGTTAATATACTTCCCTCGGGGAGTCTGAGCTTGATCAGGCCCATCATTCCTGAGGCTTCCTCTAGTCCCTTTGTGCTCCCAGGCCAATCTTTTAAATTTTGTAGCAACATTGTTAGTAAATCTGATTATTAGCCACATCTTCCAGCTCTTTTTGAAGAGGTACCTCAGAGCAGGATGATTTGGACAGTACAAGAAGAGACTGGAGTGTGTTGGTACAGCTGCAAAGAGTTATTTGCACTGTGCCTGCCTCCAGCCTATGCAAATAGCAGGAGAAGCGATTCCTCACTTCTGTAGGACCTGACTCTGCTCATGTGTAGCTATGTGCACCTGCGCATTTATGGAACATAAACGGACCCCACAGCAGAATGGAAAATCTATGATGAAGCACAAAAGTACCTGCTCTGAGACTGCAAAGGCACCCAGGAGAGCATAGCATTTAAGCAAGCTGAAGAAATAAATTTGGAGGGTGTTGCTAGGCATTTTGCAGGCATATTTTAAAAAGAGGGAAAAAGACCCTCCTGTAGAAATGGTTGTCTTTGATTTCTGTGGCTTTCTGAGTAGTGCCTCTTTGCATTTAAAGTAGGTGAGATTCATCAGGCATCAGATCATTAAAGAACCTTGTATGGGGTCAGGAAACTTGACTGTAAGAAGTGTCTTCCCCTAAATTCAGTGGTTCTTTTGTATTTATCAAAGAGGTAATGGACAGAGAGATGCATTTAACACTGATGTTATTCATCAGCAACACATATCTGAATTTTGATGAGTTCCTCCTAAGCTTTAAAGAGCCTCCTGCTTTCTTCCCATCAAGTGTCTTGCCCTTTCTGTCACACCCATCGAGGACTGCTGCTTGTTATGCTGAGCTCTCGGGAAGGTACTTAGTTGTCTCCATGGGCTTACGGAGCTGCATCCATAGCGCTTCTGGTTAGGACAGTGATGTGAAGTTTGTAAATGTCATGTTTAGGTTTCAGTGCTGCTCCTTCTTAGCTCTTTAAAAGTCATATACCTGCCATTTCATACTTGTTGGTTTAAGAAAACCCACAAGAGATTTCTGTTTCATATGGTGTTCCAGAACTGAGCTATCCCTAGCTCTCTGACCTGCTTCCTTGTCAGCAGGTAGCCACTATTAGGCCAGCTAAAGCAGTGACTACAAAATACTTGGGGCAGACCCTGGATTTCTTATTCATGCTTCATAGATGCGTGTTGATAGGAATAGCAGTGATGGTGCTCTAGACAGTAGTAGTGCCGTTTGTTAATAAACTTAAGCATTTACTGAAAGGATGGACTTGTGGGTAATGATCTATCAAAATTAAGTGTTGGTTTTCTATAATGTGCCTGTAATCTGGGAGAAAATCAACTAAACCCCTTAATGTCTGCAGCCATTCTAAATGAAGAGCTAGTCCTCTGTAAGATATGTAATACTCTTATTTCAGCATACATCATCATTTTCAATGCAGCTGCATTCACCAGGATCCTTCGAGGCTTGCCTGGAGATCAAAGTTTCAGTTACTCCATAAAAGCAGTGAGTATTCTGGTGGGGGGGAATTTGATGATATTTTGTTATCTGGTTTTTGACTGTTTGCCAAAGAATAATGCCACTAGAGCACTCACTGCTGTTTATATGATTTTCATTGACTTCAATGGGCATTGAATCAGATCTTATAAGCACAATTTCCTCATTGTTAGCAGCTGTTCATTGTTTAGCATTACTTGAGCCACTATTCAGCTGGCCATCTGTGACCTGGGACTTCTCAGACTGCAAGAAAATGGTTAGCTATTCCATTTTGGCAGGAGAATGTTGTAACTTATCTTAGGGATGTATTTGTACATGGAATAATATTGTTTTTCCCTAATAGCTATTGCTTGTCACTTGCTCATCTGTGGCTCTTAACACACAAGTGTGAAATAATAAGTACAATAACAGAACCAGTGCTTCATACATTCAAAGGCATGTTTTTTCACCAGGATGCTGAGAAATGAAGTCTGTTAGGAGGAGCCAGTCCATATTACCAATACACATACTTGTTCATTGATCTGTGGCACTAATCAGTCCACAGAGAACATAGCAAAAGTTTCAAAAAATTACAAAAGTAGGTCCCTGTCCTGGAGAGCTTGGGCAGTGAGTTATGACACCAAATCATGACTGAGTGTTGGATGCAGCTGGATTAAAGGGCATAAGAGAAAAACTGAATGTACTTTACATTAAGTGTTTGTATGGCTGAGGGCAGCCATTTAGAGGTAGAGATATTGTCCTATAATAATTCTTCTCCAGAAAGAAGCCAATGTGGAAGTGGAGGTCTGTAGCAGTAAATCAGCATTTCAGCTAAACTGTTGAGTGTTATTCCGCATGGCTAGATTCCTTCCAAGATACACCTGTGCCTACATTCTGCTTCTTGCAGGAACCATTTGCAAATTCCTGATGACAGATATTTTCCTTAAAATTGAACCCCATTTTTTTGGAGAAAGTTTAAAGGAATGTAGTGAGGATCAGAAAGACAGCATGCAGGCTTGTTTATGTAAGTCTGCCCATTTCAAGGAAAGGATATATTAGCCCAAGATTGTAAGTGGTATATATACAGACCTTACTAGAAAGGAAATTGCTTTTTGTTTAGAAATATTTTACCTGTACTTATAATTCCTAAGCTAAAAGCTGCTTCTCACTTTGCTCATGTGGCAAAGTAAATGACAGCAAACCTGAGTTTGGCTTCTGGTGAGTAGACTCTGTCCTTTATGTACTTTCAGTCACGTTCTCTGGGGGTACTGGAGATGCACATCTCTGGTACTGAATGGGAAAAAATCTCAGGTTTCTCTGGCTTCTGAATTCAGCTTCTTTCAGGTTTTCATCTAAACCCAGGGAAATCAATTTCACTGGTGCTGCTACTGCAGCTTGACTGCTCATTTGTACAAAGGAGAACTACAGAAATGAGGTTGGGGGAAGGAGGGGGAGGCAATGGGATTTCCCTCGCTTCCTGAAAACAGAACTTCACTGTGCCCAAATTTTCCATTTCTATTTCCAGCATAGAGCATTATTGCCCACTGGTAAGAAAAAAAATACAGTATTTCATCAAAGATTCCTAGGTTATGGGAGCTTACCAAGTTTCACGCAGATTTCAAAAAGAGTGTTCTGGATGCCAAAATAAATGTCTGACTTCACTGTGCCCTGGGAGGAGAGCCTGCTGAGCTCTCCTGCAGAGGGAGGGAGGGTCTTTGCACTGTACTAGGATCTTTGTTGACTCTGAGTCCATCAGCAGAGTTTTGGAGAGAGATGATATGCAGGACTGTACCTTGCTCTGGGAGCTGCCAAGAGAAGCACAAAGACTTTATCCTATAAACAAGACATGAGACACAAGTTCTCTCTTAGCCAGCTCAACGGCTCAGAGACTGTTCCTCCCCATCAGGCAACAGGGACAGCAGTGAGGGAATATACATGCATCCTCCAAAGTCTGTATTAAAAGGGTTTAAAATAATGAAGTAACAATTTTCCCTGTAGTAAGGCATTGTTTGCCAAATCATGAAGTCGACATAGTAGTAAACCTTATGAAAATGTAATAAATCTTCTACATATTTAGCAGATGTTGGTGGATTTGTCCACTATAGGAAGTCATATATCAAACTGTACCACTTAGTGCCTGTTTTGTGTATTCTGTGAATCCCAGACATGTTTAATATTTCTCCCTCTGAGATTTAACAGCATATAAATAACATTTAATAAAAAACGTTTAACTTTAAACAAACGTATTCAGACGTATGATGTCTGCCCAGATCTCATATTGTAAGAACACTTGTAAATACTGGACAGGACTGATTAAATGTAGCAATATGTCTTTAATTTATACGTACTCAGTCTCTCTCCCAGCAGCATCATTTTCAGTATCCCAGTTAGGGATGCATTACTTTGTTACCAACTGTTGTTTCAAAGGTGGGCAATTTTGCAATCCTGATTTGCAGATAATTTCAGCTTGGAATGTGAAGTCCCTGCCCAAGAGACAATTTCCTCCCCCCTTGCCCCCAAATGTATTCAGAGAAATAGTTTATTCTTCATGTTGTTATGGTGGAAAAACAATGCTTCAGTGCTTTCATTCCTCAGATATTTAAGCCTGTAAGCATAGTGCCTTAAAATTAAAACTTGTGAGATATGCACTATGTTAAAGTGCTTTTCAATTAGAAAACTAAAAAAAAAAAAAATCCCAAGACAACAAGAAGACCCTTGTTACCTCCTCCAGTGACTGAGTTATTTTTGTATTAGAAACTTCAGGGCATGCAGCAACTCTTACTTCCTTAAATTTCAGTATAAATTTTTTGATGCTGGCAAATGAGGACAAAACAAGGAAGAAATAAGAACCTGGAGGACAAATATATGCAGTACAGGAAAATATATAAAACAAATAAGCAGGTATTTAAAAAACCCACAAGCAATAAACCAAGGAAGTGAAAATTGCAAATTGCTGTGATCAGCAGAATGCTGATGATGGGCTTTGTATTCGTGTCCAATATTGGCAGCTTTTCTCTGCTTTAATGTTTCTTATAATGAGACTTAGCCTAAGATGTCCACAGGCTTGAGAAATTCGTTGTGGTAAAGCACAAGGAGTAAAAAAAAACCAGCCTTGCTCTCTAGGCTTTTTGGTTTGGGTTCCCAGCCCCTCGTTACATTTTCTACTCTTCCATAATTTTTAATGTTTCCTAGAACAGAGTTCTCACTGCTGTCATTTAAAATTGTTTGTCAGGTTTCTAGGAGCGTCAAACTGCTGTTTCAATCCTTAGCATCCTAGATATTGATTCTTTTCCACTTTAGTGACTTTGAGAGATTTTTTTGGGTGCTCAGCAACTGTTAACATTTGTCATTGTGTAGCAATGCTTGGTGTAAGGAATAAGTGGGGATGAAGGAGGGTTTGATTGACGACTCATCCAAAACCCACTTGAGCTGTTGGAGATATTAATACCAGCTTCAGTGAGTGTTAGACTTCGATTTCTTGATTGCAGACATGTCTGGGGGTTTTGCTGTTGCTCACCTCAGAAGGCAGATGTCATCTTCGACACCACTGTAATGTGCATAAAAGGACATTTTGAGTATCTGTTGCTTATCATTTGTGTTTCTTAGTATGCAGTGTTTTTTCTGTGATCACATGAAAAGGTGTTAGCATTTTTATTAGATTACCTACAGTAAAATCTGTAATTCAAAGAGGCAGACATACAGTAGCTCTCAAAAGCACAGATTTATGATCCTTTTCATAATGCAACATACTGCGTATCTCTTACTGCTAATGAGGTTGTTAATGGAAGTCTGAACTCGAGTTCCCAAATGATATCAAGGCAGTCATACTTTACGTATTCTGCCTATTAATGGTAAAAGCAAAATGTCTATTACATGTCTAAAACTGCACTTTAGTTGCTCAGGAAAATGAGAACTGTTTTCCGTTTCATTTCATATTATCCACTGCCTGTTTTGCACAGAGCTGCACAGGTGATTTGGTAGGGAGAGGAGATTTTTTTTCTATCCCCTAAAATTGCCTATTTGTTGAGGAGAAAATTGAAGGTAATATTTCTTGGTGGATCCCAGCTGGTAAAAAATCCTTTGCCCAGATGCAGCAGCAAAGTGTTACTAAGTGCTGCACTTTGTCTTTTCTGGTTGAAAACCCCAGAGGAGCTTTCTCAGAGTAGTTCTCAGAGATGCATGAAGCGAGTGGTGCTCTAGAACAGTTTGCACTTGGATTTGAGAGTACTTTCTTGTAAGGTGCAAACATCAATGCCGGTATGGGTGAAACAGGTCCATAGGCTTTCACCTAGGGTGAATTGGTAGAGACCCTGCTATTTGTCATTGTGCTCACTTTGCTCAAGGTGAGGTGGTGCTACCCGAGGGAGAGAAATCAACAGGTGCTTTGAGTCCATCTTCAGTTCAAAACTTCAGACTGGGTGCATGGGTTATGACATTCCCACAACCAGTGTTGCTGCAGTGAAATCTGGCATTTCCTGGATTAGTTGTCAAATTAAAAATAATGGCACAGTGAGAATTCTAAATGTTTTGTATAACTGTAAGTGAAACATTCAATTTTCAATCTATTTAGTATTTTTAGCTTCTTTTCCTCTTTTTAAACTTAAATCAGTTAAAAAATTCTGTGTTATAGCAAAACATTGACATGTGTAATAATGTGGAAATGGAACATTTCAGCATTTCTGAAATGAGTGGTTACCATTAGAAAATGTTGAAATAAAACCTTGCATTGTTTAAAAGTTTTTTTCCTATTCTTTCTGGCCAAACATTTTCATTAGGTGTGATCTGAAATGGGAATGGTTTCTTATTTGCCCCTCTACCTCCTTTCCCCTGAAATTATACATTTTGGCTAATTTTAGCCAATTTTAGTTTATGAAAAGAAAAAAAGACAACTGTGGCTGTACTCTCCACTTTCATAAACTTTGTCTTCACTGCTAAATGAAGATAAGTTTTGTAGGTTTCTCTATGGTGTCTTTCACTCCTCAGAGTTCAAGGAGCCGTATGTAGGCAGGGGAAAGCAAGACTAGTAGGGGAGAAAACTACTAAGAGGAGAAAGCGTAAATGTAGACTAGTCATGTGGGTTTTATGCTCATTATGAAAGGGCTGAAATATTTCACCCCAGTGCCAGCTGGGTTCAGGTGTTATCACTGTTACCACAGTTAGAAGAATTATTACACATTAGCTGAGCTGCAGAAAGTAGTCAACTGATCTGGTAGCTTGGGGCAAGTCTGAGGTGAGGCAAATTTCTCAAAGCATCTTTCGCTGACGTTTATGCTAATGGATTTTACCTGTTTGTGGCAAGTGTGCTCAAGCTGACATCATTGCATCCTAGTAATCAGAGAGAAGGATTTTCCTATCAGTGAGACACACTGTGGTCCTTGTGATGGCCTTCATTCACACCATCCCTAACAACTGCTTGGCAAGTTCTGAAATGAACACAAAAGGGCGTGTTTTTTGTGCATGCTTTTTTTATCCCATATTTCAGCCACCTTTAAGTACAAATCAAGCCCCACTGTAGCAGCAGTGAGTAGTACAGATCAAGAAAATGGAGTTAAGAGAAATATTAATTTATTTTGCAGCATCCAGGAATCAAGCAGCATTTTCAGGCAGTGATCACATTTCTTCTGCATTCTGCGTAGCCTGTCTTGCTGACTGCAGGTCCTAGCTTGAGCCCTAGCAGCTGTATAAGGCAAATGCTTGTGCGTGAGGCATCTTGATCAGCTCCCAGCTGGCTGCTGCTGTTCTCCCCATCCCCCTCCAAATTACCAGGGTTACCGCCTGACTCAGATTTGCTCAGGGTTACATCTGCAAGCATCACCTCTGCAACTGTAATACAGATAAGAATTTACCAACAATCTTGAGAGACATTCCCTGGCCTGAAGTGCTCAGAGGCATGTGATAGCAGGATCCAGCGTTATGCTACCAGCGAGACAAACACAGTCATGTCCAAGTGGTTGTGTTGCCTTGTCAGATTTGGCACACCAATTACATCGTTCAAATAGTCTGTCCTTCTGCACTTTTCTGGCTGGGCAGGATTTTGTGTAAAGACTTTCTAGATGTTTGTCTGCTGAGGCTGTCCTTTGCAAGATGCAAGGGAAGGAGCAAGTTGGTGTTCTGAAAAGGCAGGTCCTGGACAAAATGGGAACTGCCAGGTTGAACTGAAAAACAAAACCAGGCTTTAGATCTGCTACATTTTCCCTAGCAAATGTGAGTGTCTGTTTTAACATGAGTGCATCCTTAACCTGGAGGACTGCCTGATGGCTGCCATTTAAGTGAAATACTTCTGGCTGTGGACTGTCACTGGGTTACCTGCAGAAGGGCTTAAGCTTCAGAGAGCAGCCCTGCCTCTGCTGTGATCAGGCTTTTTACAAAGAGTTTCTGCTAGTTGACATATTGCTTTCTCCTGGTCTGTGTCTAATAAGAGAAGGAACTGAAGATGGTTAAATGATGTCCCCTCATATCATACCAAGCAGGGGATTATGAAGGATAACCTGAATGGAGTGTCAGCTCTGGCACACTCCTCCCTCACTGGAGTCAATGAACAAGACACATGTGGGCAGCAGAAGAATGGAGACTGAGGCTTGATGGGGCTCTGAGCAGCCTGACCTAGGTAGAGATGTCCCTACTTGTGTAGGGAGGTTGGATGAGATGACCTCTAGAGGTCCCTTCCAGCCTGAAACATTCTATGATTCTATAAAATCACATATCCACAATGATGATAATTCACGCTCAAATACTTGGTCATCTGAATGCAAGTAGAAGAGGAGTTACCTGAGAAAAATCTGAGAAAGGAGAAGGTCTGGCATCGTGGTATTGCTAGCTGCCTGCTGCTTGCTGGGGCTCTGTGGCACCTCTGTGGCTAAGGAGACGCATGGGAGTCCTTGGATCCAAATGTGGTGGGCTCCAAGGACTCCTTTTACGCCAGTGTGGGGGGGGCCTTAATCCATCTTTGTTCAGGATTGTTTTTGTTCTCCTGGCTGGTGATACCATTCCTAAAGTAATTCAAATAAATGAATACAATAAGTTTGGTGAGTATATTACTGTAATTAAGATTCCCAGTTGGGTTCCTCATTTAAGCAGCAGGATGGTTGAGAGATTTAAATTATGAATCGGGAACTCCTCTGTTAACCTTGCTCTGTAGAATGATTCATGCTGCAAGCGGGGCCTGTTCTCTCAAACCACCATTTCCAGACTTGGGTGCCTAAAGATAGGCATTTGGACTTGTATTTAGCCTCTCACATGAATGTTTGCTTTGTAGGGGTGCAGCTCCCTGAGAAGGGAGGGGGCTTACAGGCATTTGGAGACTTCGGAAAAGGAGCAAAGCTTTAGGCACCCAAGGAGAGAAGAATAACTTTACCCTTTGGGGGGCACAGTTCACTCGTGAAAATAGCAAAAAATACTTTGCTATATCATGGGAGAAGAATGAGGCTGAGCTACTGAAGATAGCATGGGAAAGGCATTTTTGAAATAATAAAGCTTTTGGTGCATATGTGCTTGATGTCAGAATTCACAGGAGAGAGAGTATACATTTATGATGGGGAAATAATGGAGAAGGGAATGAAAGCAGAAAAAAATATAATTTTGACTTTCCTGACTTAATTTTATGTTTAAATCTTAAATAGACCCCTTAATAAGAGTCTAAATCATCATCAATTAATAAAGCTTTTTCCTTTTTCTTTTCTTTTTTTTTGTGTGATAGAAGAAATAATGAATAGGCAAGTGCGATTTATAAGGGGGGAAATCCTCCAACAGGGTTTGCTGAATTGAGCAATAGAGTAGCATTCCTGTGGAGTGGTTTTACAGTGTCACTTGAACCCCATAGTTAAGCAGTCTCTAGGTAACTGGAGGCAGGTCTGTTTTCCATAATATATTGACTCAGCCTGGAACTGAAAACGCACACACACACGTAAAAATCCCCAAAACTTGCTGTATCCATTGCTGGCAAAAATAATAGAGCCTATTTAAAACCTTGTGCTTTTTATCCATGTTGAGTGACTTTTAAATGGCTTGGTACATAAAGAAAAGGGAGATTTGCTTGGCAAGTTGTCCTGAATCATAGTTACTTCTTGATACAAGACATTTGCAAGAGAAAATGTGTGCTGTGCTAGAAATGCAGAATTCAGAACAAGATGCGAATTTTGTTTGGCTCCAGGGCACAGCTTTGGGGGCAGTGGGCAATGAGGGAAGTGCAGCACTAATGAACATAAAGCCTTACATGGAGGGAGGAGAAATAAGCCTCCTTATCGAGAGGACAGGAAGATGGTGTGAGGCTGATGAAAGCCTGGGAAATATGAGGGGAGAGTGAAGCGCTGGGGCCTGGGCTGTGGGCCCTGAGTTGGAATTGACCTATGGATGAGTCACAACCCAGCAACATATTTTGTTCCCCAATGCCCCAGAGGCAGAACCTGGCCCACCTGTGTGAGGCCTCAACTTCCCCCAGGTGATCGTGGTTGGGGTGGTGGGCGAGGCTAGAGCTGTATTAACTAGGAACCCACCAGGTTGAGAGAAGAAACAAGCAGCTGATCAGTTGGAAGAGAGTTCTTGTTGGGGGCAGCTTGCTGAGCTCGCTCTCAGTGGTGTGTTCCCCCTTGGCCTGAGGAAGAAGAGAGCTAGGAGTACAGGGAGTCACAGAAAAGAGCAAAGGAGTTGGAGGGTGCAAGGGGTGGAATTTGGTGCTCAGTTTGTGAAGCTGCTGCAAAGGGACTGGAAGGAAGTCAGAGATGGCAGTGATGTATGGAGGAAGCCCAACTAGAAACAAACTGAAAACTTTTCCTCAAAACAGTGCCAGATGCTTCTGGTAGCCTTGCTGGTTTGTGAGTGTTGAGTTCATGACACTGTTTGCAGTGTCTATATTATTCCTTGGATGCAGCTTTGAGGAGGAAAATGCTGCCAGACTGAATGACTGTTTATCCTAGACTGGCTGTAGGAGACTGAAAAAGGGGGAGTTTTTACCACCTTTTGCCACAACAGCCAGGATGGGGAAGTTACAGAGAGAAGACTCCTTTGAAAAAAGTGAATTTTGGATTCTTTTAGAGATGCAAAAGGCACAGGCTGTGTATGTGCAGTAGTTAACAGTGAAAGGGAAATACAAGCATGTTTTTACTTCTAATTCAGTCACTTCTCGCTGTAGGCAGGTTGGCTAAATGTTGGATAGCTGCATTTCCAACAAGGAGAGAGCTGACACAATATCTGTTTTACCATCTGTTTACCAGTTACCAGTGTACTGGGGAGAAGCTTCAGCAAGGAGTGGGAAAGCTTCCAGAGTTCACAGCTGTGTTTAACTGCTTGGATGCCAGTGGCGTTAAGTCCATGTAGTGGCAAGCCTCTGGTGTTTGGAGCTAAAACTACCATGTGTAGCTTCTCCTTTTCAACTAGCACAACTTTTCTGGTTGGGTGCTTCTCCTTGCACGCTGCTGGTGGTGGCAGAGGAAACCTGACACCTCCAAGCCAGGCTGCATTGGAGGGACACTCTCCTTACCTGTCTTTTAACCATTCTGTGCACAGGGAGGAGGAAGAAGCCCACCTCAAACCTGCTAACCGTGATACCTGAATAAAAGCTGGAGAGGAAAGTTATTTTCATAGAGTCATAGAATGGTTAAGGTTGGAAGGGACCTTGATGATCATCTAGTTCCAACCACCCTGCTGTAGGCAGGGCATCTCTCTCCCACTAGACCAGATTGCTCAAAGCCCCATCCAACCCGGCATTGAACACTTTCAGGGATGGGGCATCCACAACCTCCCTGGGCAACCTGTTCCAGTGCCTCACCACTCTCATGGTGAACAACATGCTATGTCTGTGTTGGTCATCTCCCCTTTACACACAAAACTGTGGTCTACAGGGTGCCTTGTTGTTGTAGTGGTTCTGCAATGTCACTTTATTAATGAGCTGCTGGTGTGCAATCACCAAATACATAGTAACTAAAAGCTCAAAATAAACCAGTGGCCGCAGTTCAGCTGATCATCTTGTTCCCCCTGGTTTGCAGTTTCACTTTCAGATTGAGGCAAGCAAGCGAGCCCCTGAAATCACATATGGACAGTTTCTGCTTTGGTTTCCCCTCTGAGCTTTTTCCACTCCAAAACTGACAAAACCTGGTGGCTGCAAACAGACTTGAGTGAAAGCTACAGGCCCTCTCTAGCCCTCTAGATTAGAGGTTCCTCTTGCAAAGCTTCAGTGCAGAAGTAGGTACAAAGCATGAATTTTCTAAGTAAGAACTGTGACTCCGTAGGAGGAATAGCAGAATTAGCTTTGAGCTGATTAGGATTTTGAGCCCAGGAAGATGGCACTTGACTACCTTTGCTTTCTGAATACTTAATTTCCTTATTAAGTCAGTGCAGCTCAATTATTTTTGCCTCTGTCTCCAAGTGTCAGAACTTGGGCAAACTGTCACAGTTAAACTGGTAGGAAACAGTTTTGATCTCTTGCAGAATTTTAGATGTGGAAAATCCCCATCAATTTCACTTGTAGTTAAGTTTTGCTCTCACTAAATGACGTCTTTGTCAGGCTCGATGCTATGTGCCTTTTACTCTAGCCTAAATTTCCCTAATGTTCATTTACCTCGGCCTATAGACATAAATCCACCCTACAGATCAACTTTGTTGATCCATCAGGTCCAGCTAATTTCAGACCTGTGCTGTTCTTCCTCTTATACATAGTAGTGAAGAGGACCCATCTGTCCTGCAGTATCTTTGGGGCAGGCATGAGCTTGTTCTGCTTGAAAACTGTGTAGTGGTTGTTAGTGAGCCACTGAGCCCCAGTTAATAGACATGTCTGGGAGGCAGGGCGTATGTTTTCCTTGATGTTAAAATAACAGAGCCAAGCGTCTTCTAGTGAGCCCAGGACTGGGCAGAGTGAAATGATGTCTGTTTGCGGAATAAATTGAGTGTCAAGTGATGGCTGCATGGTATCATTTATTTTAATACTTGCAATGATGCATTGAGGCCAAACTTTAAGACAAAAAGTCTCCAGGAATAGTTGTTCCCAAGGCTCTGCTGTTCTATGAAGATAACCTAAGCAGGCTTATATGCTCTGTTGTCTTTGTTTCTTTTCCTCGAGCAATTGTAACTCCTGTCTCCCTTGAGAAGGGCCATTTTAAAAAATCATAGAATTGTTTTGGTTGGAAAAGATCTTTAAGATTGAGTCCAACCTTTAACCTAACACTGCCAAGTCCACCACTAAACTATGTCCCTAAGCACCACATCTGCGCATCTTTTAAATACCTCCAGGGATGGTGACTCCACCGCTTCCCTGGGCAGCTTGTTACTGTGCTTGACAATCCCTTTCTGTGAATAATTTTTTCCTAATATCCAACCTAAACCTACCCTGTCACAACTTGAGGTTGTTTCCTTTTCTCTTATCTCTTTTTACTTGGGCAACAGACCAACCCCCACTTTACTACAACCTCCTTTCAAGTAGTTGTAGAGAGCAAGGTCTCCCTTCAGCCTCCTTTTCTCCAGGCAAAACAACTCCAGTTTCCTCAGCCACTCCTCATAAGACTTACTGTCTAGACCTTTCACCAACTTTGCCCCTCTTTGAACACTCTCCAGCACCTCAATGTCCTTTTAGTGAGATGCCCAAATCTGAACACAGTACTCAAAGTGTGGCCTCACCAGTGCCATTTACTGGGGCATGATTGCTTCCCTAGTCCTGCGGGACACGTGATTTGTGATACAAGCCAGGATGCTCTTGGTCTTCCTGTTCACCTGGGCTCAAATTCAGCTGCCTGTTGACCAACAGCCCCAGTCTTTTTCGACCCTGCAGCTTTCCATCCACTCTTCCCCAAGTCTGTAGCATTGCATGGAGCTGTTGTGACCAAAGTGTGGCACTTGGCCTTGTTGAACCTCATACAGTTGGCCTTGGCCCATGGATCCAGCTTGCCCAGATCCCTTTGTAGAGCTTCCCTACCTTCAAGCAGATCAATACTCATGCCACACTTGATGTCACCTGCAAACTTGCTGAGGGTGCCCTTGATCCCCTTGATCGATAAAGATATTAAAGAGAACTGGCTCCCAAATCACTGGAACCCTTTCATTTCAAATTCACATGGTTGTCTTCTGACACTGTCTTAACAACTCTCAAATGCTTGCAGAGAAGAGGGTTTTTCATGCCAGTCTGTTTCCTTCTCGCTTGTCTCTCCTGAACATGCTACTAAACTAGTAGCTATCAAGTGAACAGCCCCAGGATGAGGTTTAATGCTTGCTTGTTGTCACAAATCCCGCTCATCTTCCAGGTAAGCATTAAACAAAGCACTGCATTCACACAGGAGAGCTGCTCTTTATTCCTGATGGTTCCTCTGAGAGAGGGTAGTGTTTACTGGGCTTTGAGGTCCTTGCCTAGAAACAGCAGCCCAGAGCTTGTGGTGCTTCTCCTGCTCCCGAGGCACATGATTTTGGTGGCCATGCTGTGCTTTGCTGTGGAGTTTGTATAGCCAGCCCCCCTGTACCAGTTAGCAAGATGGCCTGCTTTTCTTTTTTCTTTTTCTTTTTTTTCCCCTAAGAAATAAAATTAAAACCTAACTGCAGTCCCTATTGACAGACGTTTTGCTCTGTACTGTACGCTAGTTCTGTGGGGCATGTGGTCTTTGAATGCACCTCCCATCAGCTTAATCTGGTTTTCCCCATTAAGGAGCACCTGAGTAGCTTGGCTCTGAGGTGGAGACCTTTGCTCTTGCCAGTCTAGAATGCCTGCATCCATTGTTGCAGGCTTTGACTTTCATTCCTGGCCTACCCTGCAAGAACCAAGAATTATGTGTGTGTGAAGAGGTGTGTAATTGCTCCAGCACCTGGAATTACACATTGTACCCCTCGCTGCCCAGCTGCTGAAGTGAGTTGAGAACTCAGCCTGCAGAAAAGCAGATAATAGTTATGGCTGTGAAAAAAAAACCCTTGTTTGGTTATGGTCAGATGTATGGTTTGCTGGTAGCTGTACATATTATGAAGGGGGATGGTTTTCTTTTAAAAGAAGACTTACATTTGATTATACAAAAGAACTGAAGCCAACTCCTACGTCAGTAGCCCACGTGTCCTCTCTGTGAGCCTTCAGCTGACTGGAGAGGAGTGGAGTCTCTGCACCTGTGCCAAACTGCCATAGTATATTGGTTATTGGCACTGACTCATGCTATTTGGCGTTTTGCACGTTAGCGAAGCTGCAAAAATGGTCTTTAGAACTCACTCTCCATAGCTGGCTGCTTCTGCTCTGATCTTATGTACACGTGTGGACCTGAATGAACAAAATGGTGGAAGAGACTTAACCCCATCAGTATAGCCTTCTTCTGGTGCCAGGCGTGTCCCCAGGTGCTCATCTTCCCCATTCCTCTGTTTCCCAAAGCTGCATGCCACCCTGGTGTAAGAGTGGTCCTCAAGTGTGGTGTGCCTGAGCCTGTGTCAGCACGAGGCCCTCCCACACCTGTTCTGCTGCCCTGATGTGTTTTTTCTGCAGGTGTCTGGACAGAGGGTTTGGGGCCAGGTGAGAGGGCTCACGGGGCGGTGGAGGCATGGGCAGTGCAGAGGCAGTGGCTGCAGGTCTGACACAAGCTCTGTCTTGCTGTCCTCCCCTCCCCCTGTCCACGCTGCTTCCCTTCATTACAACAGGGTGATTTGATTCATGAGCTTTCTCTCAGCTGGCTGCTGAGCTTGGGTGACTCAGAGCACAGGCTCTATGCAGGCTTCATTAGCAGAGATTAACGTCAGCACACACCTTTTGTTTGTATGAGGTTCTTCTCCCCTTGCCGCCTCCCCTCCTCAAGCTCCCTGCCTTGTTGCTGCTTGCAGAGCAAGCACTGATTGAGAGATCCACACCTTCATCCTTGTCCTGTCTTTGTCTGCCACCAAAGTGTGCAGGTTTCCAGAGATGTGGTTCAGCTGTCGCCAGCTACCTCCAATTACATCTGGAAGGCAGGCAAGATGTAAGCCAAAACCTTCTCCATCATTAGAGGGACTATTTGGAACATCAGGATTCCTGCTATGGATCTGTAATAACATTTGGCCTCTGAGGGGAAAGGAAAATAATACAGTTTGGGACAAGGGGGTTTGGGAGCTCACCCCATATTCAAAATAGTGGGGGTAGGACAGCAAAGATGTCATGATGAGCTAAGGAAGTTCGAATTGCAGCACCTTCCAGTGTAAAAATGCCACTAAGCAACTCCCAGTGTCCTAAGGACCCAATATATTTCCTTCAGACTGAGGAGGGATGTTTAGCAAGGTTTTTGTCACTGCCCAAATCCCTCCAGTTTTCTGAAGTTGGTTCCTGGGGTGGAGGAGACAATTTTTTAGTAATTCAAGGGAGGGTGAAAAGAGCTTTGGTTTTCTTTTCGCTTGTGCAAAGTGGTGAGAGAAAGAAGAGAGGGTTGTATGCTTTTGAAGCCAGCGAGGGAACATGAGGTGAAACCTCTGACTCCTGCCTCTCTGATCACAAATAGCTTAATTTTCTAAATCTGCCCTAGCAAACTGCTGCTGAGTGTTGTTGTCATGATAAGGTGCATTGGCAGTTTGTAGCCAAGGTGTTTCTTGTCTTAATCCAGCCCTGATGAGCCCTTAGTCAGCAGAAATATTGTGGTCCCTTGAGTCCTCTCAGCCTGTCTCAGCTGTGGGAGGGGTGGGAGGCACAACTGGAGCTTCGGGCACTTCATCTGCCCCCCAGGACAGATGTTCAGGGCAACCATGAGGTGCTGGAGGGGAGCAATAGAAGCAAAATGGTGCTTGGTCATTGCTTTTGCTGTCTCTGAACTGCCAGTCCAACATTTCTATTACTGCTGACATTCATATTAAAAAAAAAAAAGGCAAAAATAGAAAAAATATGTAGCTGTACCAAGTAAAACAAGAAACAGGACACTGCAGGAAGTAGGTGAGACATAGTCCATGCTGTGAAGTGTGACCTGTTTTAACAACCAGTGGAGTGAAGTATGACTGCATAGCAGTCCAAAAGCAGCAAGGCAAGCACACTGTGATGGCCATACAGACCGTGCTTCAGCAGCAGGTTTAAAACACGAACTGAGAGCAAACGAGAGAGCAGGTCAGTAGGGCTGCACAGGTCATGCTCAGAGGTGTAAAGTAACCAGACCTGCTTACATTGCATTAGAAGGAAGTTTGGACAGAAGTGCAAGAAATAAGCAATGGAGGCTGAATATTAGGCATCAAAACCAGCTGACAGGCATGACTTCAGCAAGCTGCTTGACCACTAAGTCAAAATAAGCAGAGTGGGAAATACATGAGTATATTGCCAGGTGAAGAAATGCAGACCCACAAGCTGCCTCAGGATGAAACGATACCTTTAGGTGGCCTCTAAAAGGAGAAAGCAAATAAAGCTTATGTAAATAAGAAACACAAAGAAACTTTGACTTCTGAGAATGCTTTGAAATCAGTACCAGAATGCTGCAAAATGGCAGCTTGTGCCTTATTCCCCAAGGCTGCAGCACTCAGGCACGCAGACTGGACAACGGGCTTTTGTGCTTCATAGGGACATTTAGCAAATCACCGACATTATGAGAAGGCTGTATTCATCTTCTAATAGATGGCAAAGAAACAGAATAGCTTCTCGAATCCTTTGTCCCCTAAATGCAGGATTTCTGATAAGTGTTTATGTAGTTGCCTGATTCTGGTGCTGTATTTCAGTTGTAGGTGTTCCTTCCTTAGCAGTATCAAATTCTGTAATAACTAAGAATTTGCTCTTTCAGTCTGAAAATTGAAAGGGTAGGAAAATGCAGGGAGAACAAATGCACAGAAGCTTGCTATTCTGTTGTTTTGTTCCCAATGAACTTTTAAAATCAATTTGCAAACAAATTTCCCAGCAATTTTTTGGTGGAAGTTTTAGCCTTCTCAAAAACAACTAGAGTGTAATCATGGGGATGAGACACAACCTGCCTCTAGATTTCTCTGCGCCAATATTTTACCATCTGTGGAGATTTCTTCCTCAAGACTCTTGATAACTTGACTTTTCTGAAGACTTCCTGGAACCAAGAAGTTCCATGAGGTTTTCTGTCCCATTCTTTAAAAAAAAAATAAATATATTTTTGCAAGCCCATATGTTTATATAGAAACACAAGAAAATATGGTGTGAATGTGCTCTAAAGCCTCAGAAAACATTGTAAGTAAAATAGGTAAATAGCAAAACATTTTGGGGATAACTGAACGGAGTGAAATGAGTTAAATGAAAGCTGGTCACATATCTTCGATGTCTTTTTGTAATATCATAGGACACTTCAGGTGGGAAGGGACTTCAGTATGTCCCTAGTCCAACTTCCTGCTCAAAGTAGGGTCAGCTCTCAGATGAGACCAGGTTGTTTAAGGCTCTATCCATCAATTGCACAACCCCTTTGAACAACCTGTTCCCATGCTGAGACATTGTCTGTACAGCTATCTTGTTTAAAGGCAATTTTTTCTTCAGAGAAAAAAAAAAGGAAAAGTATATTTATATATTCTAATGGAAATATGGCAGTCATCCCTGGAAAAACCCTAGGGGAGCGACACAGTCCAGGCACATAGCTTTTTTGAGATAAATGAGTGGCTGTGGCATCAGTAGAATATGGGAACAGGCTTGTTGAACCTGGTGCTAGATGCCAGATCTCTGAACTGTAAAAACCTGAGTGTTACGTAGTCTCATGGAGAAATATGGTATAAGTTACTGCAGTTGTAATCAGTGGCTTTCAAATAAAAATATTTTGGACTTCTAAGGATATTCAAGTGGAGTTGCAGACTCCTTTATCATGATATTTGAACCAACCCTTCCAGAGATTGCTTTTGTGGTCCCTTTCAAATTGGCCTATATGCACCAGAGTTAAAAACTACTGCTAGTTTTCAGCAGTTTTTATGTATTTCTTTTCCTGATGTGTGACTCATTTATCTGTAAATACAGGGAAATATTTGTACTGTTATCCCTCATTGTTAAGCCTAAATGATCAGGGTGATACCTTAATCCAATTTTTTGCATAAGGCAAACACAGAATTTTCTGATTCCTGTCTCAGGTCAGTAACTTCCATTTCTGCTGCTGCAGCTCTTCAGAAAAACATCCAGAATTGACTTGCGGGTATCAAATGATTGAAAATCCTCCACATCTATTGGTAAGATTTTGTACTGTAAAACTGTCTTTGCTGTGAAAACTTGACTAAGATTGAGTTTTCAGTTCTGGAAACACAGTTGATCTTCCCAGGATATTTTGCTAATTTCAAATATCTATTTTCTATAGAAAATAAGGTGATTTTGAAAATTCTGAACAAAATATGCCCTTTTTTTCTGTTGACTTGTTTGGTTCTTTGGGAGCTTGTTTTGACAAAATGCTGTATGAAAGATTCAAATATTTCGTAATACTAAAACCTAAAAGGAATTGGTAATAGATTCCAAATGCCGTTTGTTAAAATGAAGCATTTAATTTTCACAAATTGAAACAAAATAGCATTTTAATGTTTCAATCTTTCATTTCCTGGTAGGAAAAGCTGTTGCAGCAAGAGAATGAAGTGCTGCCAAATCTGTTGTAGATTTTACTGGGACTTGCACAGCAGAGAGTGCATTGAAAGGAGTTCATGCTTTTGTTGGTGTTCTTTACTTCTAAACTAAAACTCTTTTTATCTGTCTTCCAAATTCTTTTTCACTTTATGGTTTATATGTTTTTTTTCTCTCAGATGCTTACTGTATTTCTTTTTGAAAAGAAGCAGGAAGAGGAAACAAATGCCTGAAAAATTCTGATTAATAGTGGATGTTAGGCCAAGAAAAATTTGATGATGTGGAACTCTTTAGGAATATCTTTTTTTAGTAATTACGAAAATCAGACTGGAGATATGCCTAATGATAGGAAACACTCGTAGTTCTGTCTCAGTATTTGTACTGCCCTTCTCCACTCTCATTGCTCAGTAGGACAAATTTTATCACAGTAACGTTAGTAACAGCTTTCATGCTTTCTTCTGGATTTCATACCATGACTGCTTAAACATTGATAACAAAATGATTTTTCTTTTTTTAATCTTTAAAGACATAATACCTCAGATAGACATGATAGCTCAGATGAAAGCTTAAAGTCAAATTCGTACCGAATTTTACAAACTTTGCATTAAAATTCATGTCTGGGACAATAATTCAAAAATTGAAATTTATTAGAATCTGAGAATTTGATACAATATAATTATATAATGTTTAATGTAAGGGATGGAATTCTGTAACATGGATCAAGGCTTTGCACTTTTTCCAAATGATCAGACAATGCATTTGTAAACTGGCTCATCCTCATACACTGTGAACAAGTAAGGATAAATTTTGCAAAAGTTTATCTGTTCAGCTATTACCCAGACTCCACTAAAAGGTTACAGTCTCCAGAGCCATCTCTTTTCAGTATCACATTTTTAAACAACATGAAAGTCTTTGGAAATTCCATTTATGGTGTGATCTTCAGTGTCCTAAGCAGATCTGAACCTGCACAGATTAGCATTTTCCCAGGTACTGAGCATTTAATGCCCCTGGAGCCAAGAGCTTATGAATGCTTAATAAGTGCCTTGTAGCAGCAGTCTGGTTGCATACTGCTGATAGGGAACCATTGGCTTTCTGTGGAGGAAAATTAGTTTCTCAAATGACATATATAGAGTGGCTTGTCTGCAAAATAATGAAGTACAAAAATATTCTTAGTCTGATATAGTGACTCCTTGATTAAATTCTTTATTGTTTGAGAAGTGTTAGGAGGAAGTTTTCACAGTTATTTTATTAACTATATAATATAGTTTTACCTTGGATTCAGGTATCTCAAAGTACATAGAAAGTTTGAAATTATTTGGGCAACCTGTCAGTAAACTTACCTGAACAGTAGATTGCTCTGAAATCTGAGCATTTCATTTGAGAAATGAGACAATATTAATGTATATGGCAGTGTGTTGCAGGAGAGCAGAAGGTAGGCAGAAAATAGAAAATTAAAAAAAAGCTGATGGGGTCGTTAAAAAAAAAATCCCAAACCATCTTGAATTTGAGTCTGGAGCAGATGTAGGTTCAGATGCAGCCTATAGTGATCAGCAAAAGGAACTGCAAGTGAGGCTTTTACTTTGAGGGAGTGAGAACATCAGTGAGCTGTTCTGTGATGTATAAAAGCCTAAACCACATTTTTCTTCTTGTCTTTTATTTCTGCTTCCCTGTTTTCCTTTTTACCTCAGAAACACTATGTTTTGTTTTTTCTAGTTTTACTAAAGGCCTATTTGGAGGGTGTGGGCACTAGAAATCTGCTTGGAAGGGCTGATTTGAAGGGGCTGCATTGTTGAAGAAAGATACATTCAAATTTGCCAGAGGTATAGAGAAAAAGATTAAAGCATGTCTCTGAGTTTCTAAGGTACAGACTTTATGTAATCTTGTCATAAAAAGAGTTCTCAACAGAAAATGAGGTACTCATGTGTGATAATATTCTTTATGCCATCTTGTTTCTTGGACATCAAATAGTACAGTTAAACTGGCTTAATAAAAGTTATGGGGTATTTTTTGCTCATAACAAAGGTGCTAAAATGGATAACTCAAAATTCCACCTCAGTTTGCTAACACATTTAAAAGAATTGACATTTGGAGATGTGGTATTATCAGAGTTGTGTGCCACTGACTATGTCTTACTCGGATTTTATTGTATAATTGTTGTCATTAGTACAGGGGTTTTGGGCAGCAGGCTGTTTTTTCCACATGAAGAAAATATTAGTCCTGCTTAGGTAAATATTTATTTTTTCCTTCATTTGTTGTATTTGTAGAACAAATGCTAAATGAACATTTGTGACATAAAACTGCCTATGCAACACGATCTTCTGTAAGTGGCAGATATAGCTGAATATCCCTAAGTGTATTATTAAATCAGCACACAATTAATTTAATTGTATGCTAAAATTAATTTAATAGCATGTTTTGGCATAAGGAAATGCAAATTCAGGAGTTTAAAATGAAATTTCTTTTATTTCATTTTGTAAGCCATTAAGAAAAGTTTTCTGATGCTTTTAGAATATTATTATACTCTGAAAAAATATTTTTAATGTGATCCAGTTTTTATTGTATTCCTAGAGTACAGGATTTTACTTATTTGAATTTCTGTATCCAAAAATTATTTGTGAACAACATCTGATATTTGCAGACATACTTTTCCTTGAAAACAGTTTCAAACTAGAGCTCTTAGTTGAGATGCTCAACACTAAAGATAGGGTATGGGTTGCTGTTATCTTTTTTCTTTCATGAAGCTGAATAGTTACATGTGTGCACAAAAAAATAATGCTGATTTCCTGTCCACCTTCAGCAGAACTCTGGAGAGTAATTGTGTCCTCTTTCTGTGTTAGATAATTGTGTAATTAGTTGGTGGTATTCTCAATGCACATAGCAGGATAAAAATGCTCTTTCAGGACTGCTAGGGGTAGAAACTTGCTTTCTCTTGATAAAGCAGATTAGTTTTGTTTTGAATATGAACATGTGCAAGGAGAAGATTTAATTTTACACAGTATTTTTACACGGTCACTTTTTGGACCACTGAACAATAAAAGCTACAAAAACTACTTGGTTAAATGAGATCCAGTGGATGGGGTTGACAGATGTAGCAAAGGCCATTGATCTCTTATGCTGCATGGAGTTTAAAAAATGCAGCTTTTGGTTCATAAACCAAATACTTTCAGTAAGTTTACTACACTGGGAACAGATTTTAAACTAAATGTTCTAAGTATTTAAAAAACTACTTTTGTTTTCAAATTGGTACAGTAGAAGAAAATGTACTTTAAAAAAGTCTGCTTTTAAAATTTGATGCTTCCTTTAATTTGCAAATAGTTTCAAATAAACAAATTGATTTTAAAATGTCTATACTTGCTGATCCAGCGAATAAATATCTTCTCTCCTTCAGCTTCTAATCATTGTCAGTCCAAATTAGTTATTCCAACTTTGTCCGTTTCCAGGTGATTTTGGTATCCTCTTTCTCCACTAACACTGACAGCTTAAGTATTGTCAATTTTAACTATATTTTGACCATGAGAAGGGAGTTTTGTGGGCAGGTTTTGTCATTATTCCTGGAATTCAGTGAAAACATTAGATTACATTGCTTGCAATTAACAATCTGCATATTTCTTTATCTTTTTTCCTCCAATCTGAATTAGTTGACTCTGTCCTTTGTTACTCATTTAGATGCTCTGCAACCTTTTGCAAAGTTTTACAGGAGATGGGATAATTGAGGTCAGCCTTTGATATTTTATCCTCATGGATGGCAGAGTAAGGAAAACTAAGCAGAAGACCTCAGACTATGATGATAGGTTTATACAATGTGTACTTTTCTGAATATTGGGGAAACTGGGGGAAATTTCTTCTGAAATGTGCCTTTGTTTAGCCTCTGCTATACTATTTTGTAATGGGCTTCATGACAGCTTTATAGAGTGTTCTGTGGAAGCTCTTTTACTCTGCAGTAAACTTATTGTTGATAGGAATTAGTTAATAAATGAGGGAGGAGTACTCTTTTGTTTTGTTTTTGTAATGAATGTGGCAGATGATATCCTTTATGCATGAAGAAATCCTAAACACTTGATTTGGTGAACATACAGTCCACAGCCATATCAGAATAAGATTTTACTGAAGACTTGACTGAGGTTCCCTCTGTACTGCAATTTTTATTTTTATTTTTTTAATTTAAAAGTTAGAACTAGCATCTCAAAATCACAGAATTGCTATGGTTGGAAAGGACCTTTAAGATCATTGAGTCCAACTATCTCCATGGCTAGTTCTCTAGGCCTGATACCACGTGTCACATACCACCATGTCTATGTCAGCACTAAGCCCCAAGTCTGACAGGACTCATGTCCCAGGACATTAAGATTAGTGTCTGAGTGGTGCTTTTGGGGAGGATCTCTTCTCACTTGACTTCAGGTACTTTGGTCCATGTTGGACACTAATGGTTTTATAGCAGAAAGCTGAGGCGAGGTGTTGCATGCCCCGGGCTGTGACATGAGAAGGTGCTGGAGGGGAAAGAGCCTGCTGGATGGTGCTGGAAGACTCTGTCCGTACTTCTCAGTGAGACTTGCCCTGGTGCATGCTAGACCCCAAAATGTGCCCAGGCATTATGTTGTCCAGCATGAGCCCAAAACCCACTAAGGAGCATGCCAAGACTTAAAGTAGCACAGGTGATCACTGAGCTGTTTTACTGACAAACTGAATCTTAAAAAAAGAAGACAAAAAAGACTTCTGTCTTTCTGATACTTCAGGTTATTAATTTATAGACCTGAAGTATATACAATAAAATAGTCTTTTCTGCCTACTACAGTTTTTTGGATTTGTAGTACTTTTTTTCAGCTTTGATTCTGAGAATTCAGAAGATTAACCTTCTCTTTCACAAAGACATTCCGTAATTGTCTGAATTCCTGACACTATAGGGGCATGTGTATTTCTTTTGGTTTTATTGAATTATTTTTTTTAAGCCATGCTTTCTCATACACATTTCTTCCTTATTCAGTGTAAAATAGAATATTTATTTAAATGGCTTCATTGTGCCTCTCGCAAAATGAAGGTTCCACATCTCCCCACTCTGCCGAGTGCAAATTCAGATTTTTCACTGTCTGTCCAGTGGTGTGGACAGCAAGATGTTAGGTTGTGAACATGCCAAGATGTCAGGTTGTGGACATGCAGTGTGAGAGGGTTGTGTGTACCACAGCTGGAGCTGTGTCTCCCTTGCTGCTTGTGCTGCACCCTGGCTTCTGAGTCAACCTATCACCTTGTGGGGACAGACAGGGACTGGATGTCCTAGTGACCATGGGTTTGGGGTCAAATGCTAGCAGAGGCTACAAGGCTCCAGCACGTCCTCAGGCATGTTCTCATGCTCCAAGGAGCCTGGCTGATGGCACTTTTCTCAATTAACTGACAGGGAGGTTAGTAAAAGGGGCTGTGTTTGGAAGGAGAATTAGATGCTGTCAAATGTGCATAAAGGGATGGGTCTTTATTTCCCCCTTCTCTCAGGGCCAGTCTTCCCAAGGTCTCAACCTCTGCAGATCTCATCAGGACACTTTAAGAGTTACAGACTGGCAGAGCAGTCCCATGAAGGCAAGGCAAGGCAAGCAAGGCATACTGTAAGCAGCTCCAGCTCTGTTGCGCCGTATTTGAAAAGCTCCTTGGCAAGGCACAAATGAATGAAAAAATGCTTTCTAGAATTACAGTTCTTCCTTTCTCATTACTCAATCTAGAAACTGGTGAATTGTTTGGATGTTTTCTGACTTAAGAGCATAGGTGGTGATTGCAGGGCCATTAGGCTGGACATATGAAAGGAGAAATTCTCCCTCCCAAAATGTTTTTCCAAGAAAGAAACAAAAATACTGAAAAGACCTGAAAGATCTGCAATAATTGTTAGCTTATTCAAATGAAATTGTAATTATTGAAATTGTAATATCAAAAGAAAGACCTGAGAAGATCTTGGCCAAACTTGGAATTTACATTGTGTGGCTCAGAGTTCTGTGCATCGTTATTTCCACGTAGGAAGTACTGCTATCACAACAAAATGTGTTGACTTCTAAATAATTAGAGATTTTTCCAGTCTTGGAGCTCTGGTGTATCTGGAGGTTCTTCAGTGCTTTTCTGTCGTTTGACTGACTTTGAATATATGAAGAACAATAATGCTGAAAATAGAAAGTATCAAAGGTGTTGATTAGTAAGCAAAGAAAGGTTATAGCTATAGGGCTCAAGAGTAGTGTTTTAACAAATAAACATAAAGAAATACGTGCATTTCAGCACTTACTAGAATGTGGTTAATGCAGCATATTATTTTGCAAGATAAAGGTCCAAAGGAAAAGGAAGATAAGGAAAAAAAAAAAGAAAACTGACTGCACAATATCAAAACTTTTGAAATGAAATGACTTCATTTGAAATAGATATCTATCATAGAAAAATTTTTGGAAGATTGACATGTAGAAGTAATACCATTTTTTAAAGTCTAAAAATACATCGCTCTTAGTTATGAAAGAGAATTTTTCATTCTCCTCCAAATGTCTCTTTTCTTTTTCTACCAGACCTGCAGAAAACGTGATGGGGATAAAATGTTTTACTCCCTCAAGTCCATCAGTTAGTATCCCTATTACTTTCATAGTGTTGACCACTGTGGAGGTCCAAGGTGGTCACCATAGTAAGAGGTGCCTGGACCTAGTCATGGGATGTCATGGGTTATTAAGGCAGAAGGTTTGGGCTGAGACTGTGTGTCTGGTTTGAGGGTTGCCGTCCTCAACCTCTGGGCTGAGCTACTACCTGATGCAGACCCTGGCCAGCTCCTTCAGAGTCCTGCCTATGGGGAGCACTGGTTCCAGGCAGTCAGTCTGACTCACTTGCCTGCAGTGGTCCTACAGTGGCCTCTTTACTGCTTCTAAGGAAGCCTGGAAGATGAAAGCTGCTTTTAGAATCTGTGGCTTCTACAGCTGTTCCTGGGCGTCTCTTTTTGTGATCTTAGAAACGGAGAAGAGGTATGCAAAAGTGATGGGAAAAGTGCCAGACTCCTCCCTGGATCTGCAGTGCTCCTGCTGGAATGGAAAAGGTTGTCATTACTACCTGTTTGGGCTTTTTTCTAGCAGTGAGGAAAAAGAGACAGTTGATCTCAGTGGACAGTGGAGTAGAACAATAGAATGAAAGATGAGGTCTTATCTCTCTCTTTCTCTCTCTCTCTCTATATATATATATATTGCTAGCAAAACAGAGGCTTGGGCTTGAAGGTTATTTGCAGCAGCTCAGCCACAAACTTCACCTGTGATTTTGGTAAATCACAAAAACCTGGCTATCTTGAAGCCTCATCTGTAAATTGTGACAAACATACCTGCCTCGCTGAAGCAGGGTGTGGGTAAAGCTCATTCTTGTGAAGGATTCAGGTGTTGGTATTACACTGATGGGGTTGACACAGATCCATGTAGACAGAGTCTCATTGCTTTCTGGAGTACTAGCCTAATATTCTAAACCTTTGGGAAGGGGAAGGAAAACTGCTTGAAGAAGTAGCCCTCCTGTAAATGGAGAGTAACTTACAGGATGATGGGAGAAGTTTAAAGAGAATTAAGTTAAACTTGTGATCTTTTCAGACTTCTCAGTGGCAGGGTTTCTTTAAAATGTTAGAAGCACACCTTTCCTTCTCCTTCCAAATCTGACCTGGTTGCATAGGACTACATGTAAGACAGTAAAAGCAAGTCTTCCCATAGCAAGGCTTCTCCAGTTACAGCATCAGATATTTTACGACCTGTGATCTATGGAAAGTGTTGCAAAACCATTGATGCTTTTTTCCTTTTAAATCCCTGGAATCTGTTGTCCATCCCCTGGGAAAGTTTAGGCAGTGTGGAGCTCAGCACAGGCTCGAGTTCTTTCTGAGCCTTTCTGGAAGCAAGAAGGTTTCCCTTTGGCGATTGATGGAGCTGTGTGCAGCTCTGCGCTGCCATAAGCGAGAGGTGCCTGTTTGGCGGGTAACACGATACTGGTGTAAGGATACGCAGTTGCTGGTGCAAGGAAGAAAAACAGTCAGCAGCCTCTCCCACCACTCCAGAAGGCCAGTTTTATTTACAGGAACAGCAGCAGGCCTCTTCAGCTTACTTATGTTAAACACCTTTTCAATCCTTTCCTCAGTGAATAGGACTATTTAAAACTTCAATAGAAATCTGCATTCAAAGAAGATAACTGACTTTTTATTGCATAACTTAAAGATATCACTGATCTTTCTCCCTCCCCCACACCGACAGAGCTGTCAAATTGAAAACATTTTCGGTGCGGAGCACAAGCCTACTCCTTTCAAACCTCATCAAAATTAACTTGAGAATGCTTTTAGAGGGAGAGAAATGCTGCAGAGAAACCAGCTGCAGCATGCTTCGTTCTGCTTTCTTTTGGAGGACCTATCATAGTTTTGGAACTATCAAAGTTTAGATCTCTGAAAGGTAGTGATTATTAAAAAGTAAAATTGAGCACAGCTAACTGTGAAATAACACTTTCTTGGTTGGGCTGTTTTCAGTGGTCAGTTGAATGAGGTAAGCAGATTTGCAGAGGTTATTTTACTGCTGGCATGGAGTCTTCATGGTTTTTGTGTTGTCCAAGAAAAGGCAAGTTAGAACAACAGTTTCAGCCATGATAGCAGAAGTGCTGAAGAAGAAATGTTTAGCTCTGTTGGTCAATAGCTTATGTATTCATGGTTTGGATACCTTGCACAAGTTCCTGATGTCTCAGGTAAGGGTTCAGAGGAACCTCAGAAACTGAGAAAAGGAATTAGAGGAGATTGTGTTCATCTAAGTTAAACTACAAAAGGGAGAAAATTCTGGAGTCCTTGTATCTCAGTTTAGGCACCATCCTGAGGTTTCACTTCACCAGGGTTAGTTTCTTGCTTTGAACTGTCCTCTGGGTAGATTTTCCTTTCACATGTACAGCATACAGAGCCTAAAAAGAACCCCCCTTCCTAAATCAGTTGCTTGTGGTTTTTTGCAGCTCTTCTTTAGACAGAGAGATTTGGTTGTGCAATATTATGTGGGATGAATCTTGGCTGTTTTGGGATGCTCCTTGCCCTTTCCTCTTCCAAAGAGATCTCCAGCCAAGAGATGTCCCCCATATTACTTGTTCATGTCCCCTCACATTCCTTGCAGCAGCACAGTGGATGGTGTTTGCAGGTTCTCTTGCTGTCTTGTGATTTTCCATAGGTTGTCTGATCAAGAAGGGCTGTGAATGGTTTAATTTGGGCTTAGAAGAGGGATGACAGTCAGTTGGTCTGTGTTTGGATGGGGATAGCTAGAAACAGGTGTTTATATTAAAACAGATCCCTCTTCTGTGACTTAGGCTGTGACACCTCTGAGATACAATCTTAACTTTTGGTAGATCTAGTGCTTCTAGGAATTTTTTCTTTAGTAGTAACCAGTGGATTGATTAACATTTAAGAACTTAAGGCATATTCACATAGCTGGTATCTACATGAAAATGCTGAATGGCCAACAGCTGGGTGTATAGCACAGCTATTCTGTAGTTTTCAAAGCCCAAACACTTTTGGAGTGGAGGCTTGCCAAAGATACATTACTAAACATACCTCAGGAGATGGGGACAAGCTCCAATTTCTCATTTACACTTTTCTTTTTCCCCTGTTATTCTGCATCCATCCAAGTAAGTGGGAAGCCATTGGGGTGGGATGGGGAGTCCTACATGAAGAGTTTGGCAGCCAGTAGGAGAGTTGTTCATTTCGTTACAGGTTACATGTTCAAGGACACTGTCTACAGCTCAGCAGTGACCTGGAACAAATTCTCCAGCATGAGGGGAAAAGAATGCTGCCTGAATGCCTTCCTAATGAGAGCAAAACAGAGGGAACCTGAGATAAATTCAGAACCTGAACTACAAAGCAGGAGAACCAATGGGGAAAGTGAAGCAATGGGAACTTGTCAAGAAGTGGCAGAAACCCTCCCCCAGTGCATTTGCCACACAAAGCTGTTGAAATGTTGCTCTTTTTCTAGTGATAATGCAGCAACCTTTTTAATGATGGTTACTGCAGATAATGTGGTGGCCATAATGAAATACAACCCAGGCAGTGAAACAGAGAGAGCTCCAGACTTGCTGAAGACTAAGACAGAAGGGATAAGCACCAGAAATGACTGAGAGGATAAGTGGCTTGCTGAAAAGAGTTAAAGGACGCCCAGTAATGAGACAGGTAGAAATTCATAGAGCAAAATGGAAGTAAATAGTGGGCCCCAAAAATTTTTCCAGAAATTGTTCCTAAGGAAGTTTTGTGAACCAGAGCGTTCCCCTGTGTCAATTAATTCAGGAGTAGTATGACATATTGTGACACAAGAGACAAGAATTTTGAAATAATTGGAATTATATCAATGGACATTTCAGGGGAATAAATGGTAGTCTCCTCTGATACAGTACAAGACTGATGCTTATGGACTTATTTCTGGTCTCATGTCTGCCGGAAGGTCTCTCTGGCTTCTTGGGACTTCTGGGGGACTTTTGCCACTTCCATCCCAGCAATGCCAGAGCTCCTTACACTATAGAGTATAGTTTTCCATACTTTTGTTTTGTTTTGTTGTTTCATTTGTTTGGTTTTGCTTCTATAGTTTGCCCATTTTCCACAGCTTCAGATAGGCAACTCAACACACTATCTGGACACAGAAGATTTGTGGTAGGACTGGAAACTGGCTTGAAGGCTTAGAGTCTTGTGCAGGTGCTGATCTTAGGAGCATTTGTGCTTCAGTCATTCTTAACGGTGTATAAAATAAATATGTTCCAGCACAGAAAGTGGTAGAGAATTTTACTACATTAATGTGTATATACAGAAGTGGCAGAACTGAACAGGTCATACAATGTTTTGTTCAATGTGCTGAATATTGTATTCATTTTAAAATCATAAGAAGCATGGATATAATGTCACAATGCTTTTCTTTTTGATGTTTAGCAAATTGTGGATTTCACTTCAACTATTCCAGGCACCTTGAAATCTTGGAAGTTCTATTTATTCTCAGCTATACATTCAATTAATTTTCCTGCCCTGAGAAGCTCTGAGGATTGACAGGGTTTTCAGACAGATATGTAGGTATTTAGTAGTTCCCAGGATGGGGCCCAGATTGAAAGACTGTCAACTGTTAGAGTATTCATATTTTGTTTTACTATATAGAATAAATTTTAGTAACATTGTCTGCGTTGGAGCTGGAGAACTGGAATATGGGGTTAAAGCGCAGCATGTATGACCTTTGTCTGATGAACTTTATTTGGAGTTGCTGCGATGTTGAATTCGCCCTTCTGCGCTATCCAAATACTAGTCATCATTTCCATAGTGTGTAAATGTTCATCTAGATGATGACATTTCATTCCTGCCTTATCCCGGCTCACGTTACTACTTTGGGGATATCTATTGTAACTCTTATCCTTCCGCACACTCTGCTGTCGTCATGGCTGCAGTGGCTAATCCACTACTCTTTGGCAAGGACGCTGTTTATCCACCCTGTGTTCGGGCAGATCACTGCAGCAAAAGCCGGAGGAGGAGGCAACCGGCGTCGTACGTTGTGTTTGTTCTGCAGCGCGTTAACATGCTGGCTGAGCTAGCAAGGAGAAGACGACCACGTGGTTTGTTCACTAGACTAATTTTGTCATGGGACTTGACGACGGACTCCCAGATAACTGCAAGGTTACTGAGATCAGTTGGAAAGTAGTAAAGACCATATCCGTGTACTGTTTTGTGCTTTTTCTGTACCTTGGCATGTAGAGAATCACTCGCACCTTTGAGTACTAACATTGAACTGCTTGAATCACTGTCTTAAAAGATGAATGTTTATGACTCAGTGTCTTAATTTCCTCCATCTTTTGCTATCTTTATGTTTGTTTTGGCTGCTGCTGGCTCAGACGGCCTTTTTTTGCTCCCATGAGCCTGTGTTGCGCAGGAAATAAAACAAGCCGAGGGCCATCCACCTGAGGAACAACTGCAAACAGTAGTCGCCTCACACCCTTTCTTTTTTAGGGTTTGCAATTTTTTTTTGTTTTTAATTTTTCACTCTACATTTTTTTAGAATATAGTGGTTTATTTCATTAACTATTCATGCTAGGAAAACAACAAACCAAAACAAAACCCAGTTGCTGTATCTACCTTCTGAAAAAAGAGGGAAAAGAAAATTTTCAAGGGAAACTTAATCCATCTGTCTCTGCAAAAGCTAAATTAGCAAGTCCAAAAGAATGAACTAAAGCTTGTTACAACTCATATAACCATTGACTGCTTATTTAAACTCATTTCTTCCATTTGATTCTCCTCAGCTAAGAGTTACTCTCCATACTCTACCTCCTTGAGTTCTTGCTGATTAGCAGGAAATCAGAACTTTTTATTTGAAAATAGCTGTATCCTTGTTCGGTACTTGTTAATTTGTTAATTTTTTAAAAAACCTTCCCCCCTAGATTAAGTAGTGTTTCTCTTGCACAGCTCAACTCTGAGGTGAGAGAGGTTTTCATTCTACTGTCTTCCAGGTAGCTCCCTGGCACTACACTGCATCCCTTCCACCTATGCATTTCTTACTGTTAAACATGAACGAGCAAAGGGCAGAAAATCCCCAAAACTCCAAAGCCACCAAGCCCTTTGACAGTAATAGCATTGTTTATATCTGAAAATTTAGGTGAGAATACCCCTTGCAACTTTAATTCTACTGCTGTGTCGTGTGCTTGACAGTAACCTTCACGTGAAGGAGCACACGTGCTGCTTTCCTCCTTGCCTCCCATTGCAGGGATCCCTCATCCAATCCCATTGCATCCCATCCCATCCCATTGTATCCCTTCCCAGTGCACGCTGTTCTGTCTGCACAGGAGCCCACCGGTGGGTCCTGCTGCTGGTGTGCGGCCGTCACCCAGAGGTGGTGGTTGAGAGCAGGGAGTGACCACCTGTGCCTAGGAGGCACTGAAAGAAGGTGAACAGCACAAAGAAGCTGCATTTTAGGCAGTGGAGAAGCCTTGTTTCTGAGGGGTTTTGTTTTTTTTTTAAATTTTGGTCTTTTTTGTCCTCATTTTTCCCTCCCTGTTACTGATTGGGAATGATGCAGAGAAACATGCTTAGTTAGAGGGAATGTCTAGAGATCTTACTACAAGACTCTCACAAGCTTCACTGAGCTTTATGTGGTCAACAGATGGTAATTTACTACTGCGCCTAATATGATCCTTTCTGAATGAGTGTTGATAGTGACAGGAAACTACTGTGGACCTAACAGGAGTTCCTGGCTAGATTAATATTTCTGTTGTGAGCTATGATGGAGCTTTTTCACCTTTTTAAAATAATGAAAAATGCAAGGCAAGCTCAAGATTAAATATTTTAGTGCAAGCGAGATCTCAGATGCTCATTAACATTAAACAAGAGTATTAGGTTAATCTCAGCCTTCAGAATTTCTCATGACCACAGTATGCTCTCTAAGGTCTTATATTTATTAATATTCTGCTCATGAAATGCAAATAAAAAAAAGGAATGAATTATTCTGTTCATTCTTTTTTCCAATAGCAAATATTTCCTTACTCTGTCACCTTATTTATGGAACTACTCGTTCTCTAGCATTTTCAAACCTCTAATGTAGTTTTTAAAAAGCCTTATTGGTAGTTTTAATACTCCTAGCTATTTGTGCTTCATTATTCCTTTATGCACTTCAAGTACCATCGTTACATTCCTTTGATTTTTCTTTTTAGAAGTAACAATGCTGTAGTTTTGTGCTTCATGTAATTTTTAGAGCTCCATTTTTACTTGCAATTAACTTAACCAACTAGTCACTCAGACTTGCTGGTTTTGAAATTCTGTGCTTAATTTTGCATAATGGTACACACTCCCCCTGAGCCACCTTCACCACATCTTTAAAGTTTAGTCAAATTTTAACAACTTATCAGCATATCACTAATAAGCTTTTCCAGTTTATTTCAGCTGTAGTTCTCAGATTACAAAGTTTATTCATATTTCTAGCTGAATGCCCTCCGAGAACTCTATTAGATGGCAAATTCTGATCCTCAGTCTCTGTCAAGTTAATCTCTGCTGTGTAAAACATTTTAAGAACTCTCTTTTGCTTTCTGTTGTCTGCAGCTCAGACTGCTGTGAAAGCAGAGCTTCTGCAGGACTTAAAGTGGTCCTCATGTGATGCTTGAATACTCTGTCCTTCTGAGGTAAATTTAAATTGTCTAGGTGCATTATTTCTAATCTCACAACAGTCACTTGTCCAGGAGTCAATGCTGAGACTACTTGCTTCACTTGGCAGTTTCTGCAGAAACATTGAGGCTGAACTGCAGCAGTCTGTCTGCTCTGAAGGTGGTTATGATAGTTGAAACCAGCTGAAGATATGTTCAAGGGTTTGTCTCGAGTTCAACTCACTGGCCTGAAATGGGGCCAGTGCTCCTTCACTCTCTTGTGGTGATTTTCAAAATAAGTTTAGTTTATGTTAAACATGATAGATTAGGGGGTTTTCTTTGCTAGCTAAGGAGTAAGCAGAATCCGCTTGGACTCAGCTTCACATCTTTAGCTTGAAGACTATTCATCTCCCTCCATCTTGCTGCCTAATATTCAGGGACTAATCATGTTCCCTCTCGGTTTCTTTTCTGCAGAGCTAAATAAGGCGAATGCTCTTTGTTTCCTTCTTGTATGCGATTAACCAGAAGTACACACAGTATTGCAGATGAGAATTATGTGTGTCAGATGTCTCATTTGACACACTGTTAAATCACATTTGCTTTTTCAGGATGCTTGATCTATGGTAGTTACCTGTCATCTCTGAATCGATCCTGGGATTACACCCCACTCTTCTCCTGTGTTAGTTCCAAACAATAAACTTCTACATTTAGTTTCTGAAATTTATGACTTTATGTTCATGTTACTGCATTTCAGCCAGTTTCTGAACGCTGTTTGGTTGGTGTTTTTTTACCTGAATGATACCTCAATCACATCAGTATTGGTGAGAATCAAGGCTTGGTCTTTTCAGCAGATTTCATCCTCTTGTGCCTAGTTTCTGTGCCAAACTTATGATAAAAAATGTTGGTGTCAAGATTAAGTCTGGAGGAACTCTAGCAGACCTTCTTTAACTTGGAGTAGTATCCGCTTTAGCTATCTTCCCCCACGTAATATTTCTGCATCAACCTCCATTTTAACAACTTCCCCTTGTGGCATGTCACCAAATGCTTTTTAAAACTCTGAATAGATAAGATATACTGTGTTTTATTTCTCCAGAAAATTAGCTATCCTCTGAAAAATGGGCTATTCTGGCACCACCTGCCTTTGATAAATGGCAATGTTATCAAATTCCCTTTTTGTCTATGTCTTTAATTGTACTTTATGTTGGTTTTAAAGATTTTTATACTACTGAGAACAAGGTAATATAATCTTGGGTCTTAAGTTTAATTTGTAGTGACCTCACTCATCTTTTTCTTTTTTAAAAGCAGATGCTATACTTGTTCCCCAGTGGTGTAGTATCTTTCTATAGACAGAATTCTAGAGGGAATCCCTATAGAAAGAATTTACTGTATTAAAAAATTTTTCTCCTGAATTTGCATTTTTTTATGTCAGGTGTTTTGGTGTTCTGGGATGGAGATTCCCCAGTCCCTACTTAGCAAATTGCAGCAAGCACGCTTAGGTTTCTTTCCATCTCAGATGTGACATTTTCTGTTGTTTTCATTGCTATATACAGTAGTGGTTTTCAGTTCACACCAGCATTGCATTTAGCTTCTAGCTTGTCTGTGAAGTCATGTAGATTATCTGCCTTATTTATTTTAAACAGATGCAGGTGTTCTCTCCGAATAGCCAAAATTAAGACTATAGGTGTGGTCATCAGCCTGACTGATGATGACAGCAAAGCGGTCTATATTAGACCTCATGTAATATTTCCCATGGAGTGCGGTAGTAATTGCAATATTTTCTTTTTGTTGGACTGATACTGGTGAGAAAGTGATGGATTCTTCAGTCACTTAACTTTTGCCTATGAGCATATTCAGGTGTTGTCACTATTTCACTGTTGTGCATGTAAACATTAGTGTGTGATTACTTGGATGTATTCATAGGTGAGGAAATAAAAACCTTGCGGAAAGAAATCTGATTCCCATATATTTGGAAAGTAGCAAGAACTGTTGCTAATTTGCCTCCTGAGAGTGAATTGTGTTCAGGTTTTTTTCTGGTGAATCTTTTGTCTTTTCCTTATTGGTCAAGAATTATATATTTCCAGTAATATGTAGCTGATGACAGGGGTCTGGAACAGTGATTCCTTTGGCCAGATTCCATGAAGGTCTTTGAATGTCACCATTCTGACATTGATGGGATTAAGTATTCAATGAGAGCATAAAGATGATGTGTTCAGTGCTATCTGTGTTGCTGAACAGGCTGTCACCTCTTATGCCAGATGGAGGGTTTTTCAGGATGTGTGTTTCCACTTTCAGATATGAATTACAATAATCAACTTAGCTGTGCTCTGCAAAGCTTTCCCTTTTGTTGCATAATTTTAACTTTTCACCACAGCAGTTAAGACCCTCTGTGATAATAAATATATATAGCTCTATTATAATGGAGGAATTACTGCTTCCCATGAGCTGCCTTTTGCGAGTTAGCCTTTTTTTAATTTAATGTGCTGCTTTTGCTGTCACAGTTCAGGACTCTGAGACCCAGCAAGCTCCGTGTTAGTGTGTACGATGTAGCTGTTGGTGAGTGCCATTCTCACTTGCAGCATCAGTGTTAGAGCCAAGAATGCAAATAAATTATTTTTGGATGTAACTGCTCTTGCTGACTTCTCAACTTGCCTGGGGCACCCTGGAATTTCTATAAAGGTCTCTGTTTGGTACTAATTACCCTCATGTAAATGAGGTTTATGACTCAGTTTCTGTGGTAATTTTTCAACAATACATAAGTACCTCTGTAATGCACACTGGAAACTGCAGCCCAGACCGGCTTTATTTAACATTTAGAGACTGAAACATATTTTACTGTCACTTTCTTTTTGCCTAATGCAGTTACTGCTCAATGAAGTAATTTTTAAAATATGCAATGACCACATTTGAGTCAAATACCAGTCTTGTTGGACTTCAAATCCCTAATGAAGGGAAGAAACATCTGCTCTGTGGGTGGGAAGCTAGTACCTAGAGTAGTTCTTTGAGGAGTTCAAGGAAGCAGGCGAGATGAATACACTTAATTTTCAAAGCATTCTGATATGGGAGTTTCTCAGGGGGATTACTTCTGTGAAGAGACTACTGTTTGACTTGCTACAAGTACAAAGACCTTTATTTCCTTATTTTTTTCTGCACCTTTGTATAAACAGCTTGAGAAACAACAGGATTTACTTCTGTGCTGCAGAGTGATAAGTATTTCTCTCCTGTACAGAAGTTTCATTTGTGTGTTTAAAATAATCTCCTGTTGTTTGTGTGATTTGTCTGGGAAGTAGGCTGAAGGCCACGTGCCTGTTTGACATTGTCCAAAGAGCTTGTAACTAAGGAGGGTGATCTTCAAAGTCATCTAAGAGTAACAGCGTGTGTGATAGCCTAATTTTGAGGTTTGAATCATTAGGGCATAACTGAACCAGACTTTCAGAATTCTTTTTTTTTCTGCAACTACTAGAACTAGAAATTACTATTTTCTTAAATGGCTGCTCAGATCTTTATACAATCACCTGACTTACCTGACTCTCAGAGCTGGGGCTTGAAGATAAGTAAAAAGTTGTTGTAACAGCTATGATAAAAATGCAGCACTGTGTGTCAGCAGGTTGAGAGAAGGACATTAAAGCAGGTTATGTAAAACTTACTTCTAGTAAGAAATTAAAGGCAGACATACAGATTATTGTCCCCAGCAAGGGAAAACAACATTCCAGTTGTAATGCTTTTAGATCTTTATCTCTTTTAATCTGTTTTGGCTTTTAACTTTCTTTTCACTGGCCAGCAGTGAAAGCTACATCTTCTGTTCTAAATCAGACTACTTCCATCAAAATCAAGGATGCTATACATATTTATGTAAAATAAAGAGCTGGTTCTAAATAGCACATTTTGTATGGTAATAACATATTTTGTTAGGTAAGAAGACATGAGCCTGAATCTACCAGCCAGTAACATGCAGGACTTGTCATGGCAGTAAGCCTTTTTGAAAACATGTAAATGAGATTTTAAAATTTTCCATTCCTTCTGGGTTTTAAAGAAAGGAAGCAGGTATTTTTGTATTGTTTCTTTCTACTACTGCAAATTTAACAATGTTTATAATACTGATTTCAGTTTGCAGTGGTGAACTATTAAATTATTTAAACTTTTTGAAACAAATTAGAAACAAGTCTTTAAACAAAAGAACATACCATTTTTGTGGATGTGCTGTTACAAAATCTTGAACTATTTAAAAGAAATATTTGTAATATGCTGCACAAATGTTGTGGATCATTACTGCTCTGTTTTAAATTCTTCTACCTCTTCAAAGACAGATGTTTACCTAACTGGTCCACACTTTGAGGTCTATGATGTGGGGCTATATTCCATTCTCCAGAATTTCAAGAAGGCTTTATATCCTCTTGTTTTTATTCTCTACAATGCTTTTTACCATGAAAGAAACAAGAGAGTATTTCAGATAAAAATACTCCTTAAAATGTGAGTTACAGAAATTGTTATACTTTCCAAGCATGATTGTGTCTGACCACAGATATCGCTAGCAGAACTTCCTTTTGCTTTCTAAGCATGTGTAGATTGTTGATGTGTGCAATTACTTTAACTTTGTTGTGTTGTAAAAGATCCAACCTGATCTATACGTGCAAAAGAAAAATATTGATGGAGACAAGTGACTTTCCTGTCATGTTCCAGCGCAGTTTATATACCTTTCATGAAATCTGTTTTATCCTCTTCCTGATCTTGACTTTGTTAAAAGTCTAATATGAGTATAAACTTCAGCTTAAAGGTTTTTGTTGTTGTCTTCACAACGCTGATGCTTTTTCTGCATCCATCCTTCAGTCTGTTGACTGAAACTGTAAAGCTGACTATTTATGTAAAAGGCTTGTTAGGAGGGTTTGCTTCTACTTCTCCTTCAGTACAGCTAAGCCAGAGTTCAAAGAATTTAATCCCTCCATTTAGACAAATGCGTTTGAAAACCCATGCCCCAAATTAAGTGTGAGTTTAAGTGTTACTGAAATGAGGAGACTGGATTAGGAGGTTCAAGCTGCATCTGGAGAACAAAATGAGAAACATGAGTGATAGCAAGAGGAACCTTGCAGGTTCCAGTGGTGAATGTATGTCAGCAATTCTGGTTTAAAGCAGAAAAAAACCCACTATTTCTTAAATTAGGGAAAAGAATTTTCCTTCTACTTTTCATACATTGTCTTCTTTCTTTTTCCTTCAAAGATCCACTTCTGTGAAAGAAACCTGCGTTCTTCCAAGTTCTTGTCCTGAGACAACTTGAAAATTGGGACCAAATGCTGAACTCAGTTTTCACTGGAAGAGAGGAGGGGAAGGAGATTGGGTAAAATTATCAGGACTAATGAAGAATTTCCTTTTTATCTCTAAGTCTAATGAGAGACATAAATTTGTTGCTGCAAAGGTTTGAAAGTTATTATTTTGTATTTGCCAAGAGTTCTGTAAGCAAATTACTGGAGGATATCCTGGATGAGGGAGCATACACTCTCCCCTGCAGAAGCTGTCCTAGTTTGACAGAGGAGGTCTGAAATGTGTGGATCCCAGCTCCCAGGTGTAAGTGTGTAATATGGTCATTTTCTCAGGTATATTTATTTATTTAGAACAGCTCTAGCAGGAGACATTGTCATGGAATATCCATAAAAATCTTTAGTAGAGGCTTAGNATGAATGTATTGAAATCACCTTGTGCAGTAAAGCAAATTTAATCTGAGTGTGAGATTGAAGGGCAATATGTATGTGTGAGTGCTCTGACCAGTTTGATATTGGGTGAAGAGACTGATGACAACTTCTTACAAGTTGTGAGTCTAGCCATTGCTTGTCTTCCTTCACTCTTGCAATTGTTCAAAACAAATTACATTGTGTGTGAGCCGCATATTCCTTGCTTCAATACAAGGAGGAAAGACTGGAAATTCAAAGGAGGGTTTATTTCACTGGAAACTCACTTGTGTTCCCTCACTTCTTTCTCTCTTACCAAAAAAAAAAAAATCATTTCAAAGTTGGTTTAATCCAAGCAAAAGAGTTTTTTTATTATTCAGCAAATGAACTGAGGAAAAAAACCAAACCAACAAACCAACCTCACACAGCTTTACTCATCATTCATTTAATATAATAAGCCCAGGATTTTTGTTCCCAGTATTAAGTTCTTAATTGTAACATCCTGAAAAAAGCCCAACCAGTCAAGTAAAATGACTGGAGATGACTGTTGACCTGCACTACTGCAGGAAGAAAGCAAAGACTGCTATTCTAAGAGAGCATCTTTTAAGAAAGGAGTCTTTTGCTGGACAAGCAGTTCTTATGTGCTGAAAACGGCAATGTGATGCACCTATTTGTAAGAACAATGAAGGATGATAGGTTTGGCCAGCCTTTAGAATTTAGATATGCCAGGTCTTGCATAGAGGTTTAAAATTGTGTAACGTCACTACAAAAACAGAAGTATGGAAATATCTGTGTAGCTGTTAATGTGTGAAGTCACTTAAAGCTTTGTAGTAAATCAAACTTTTTAACAGTGTTATATGTAAATACAGATCATTAATTTTAAGTGAAGTTGTGGAATTGGGAAAAGTAATTTTCCCCACAGGTAACTGAAAATGTATTTATTTCCAGTATGCTTCTTAAAAGTCAGCTTAGGGAAAACCTTAACAGATTAGCCATGTTCTTTTATAAAGGCTGTGGAAGCTAGGGTTTTTTTTACATGTTCTGTGTTTATGCATGCTGTTTTACAAATAAGTATGCAGGCTTTTCTCTTTTCACAAGTATCTTGCAGGCCACGGTCCTGACTCTGCTGGGAGATTTGTATGTATTCATATTCACAGAATCATCCAGGACATAAGGCCAGAAGGACATTAGGTTGCCTTGAGGGATTTGTTTTGTACTACAGGCAGTTTCACATTACCCATCTCAACTGTCTTGTACTGAAAAACATTTCTTCGGCTAAGCAGATCTTCCAAAGAAGTGCTCAGGCGTGATCCAAGGATCTCAAGCGGTGGAGTCTGCTGCTTCTCTTGGTCACTCATTCCACTAATTAATCATCTCCTCTGTTTAGAGTTTGCACCCTATTTTCAACTTGCATCTGGCTTCAGCTTTCAGGCTTGGAGCTGTTTCTCTGCTGCCCAAGCTGTCCCACTTTAACTCAGAGCATTATGAAACATCTCAGTGATTCTGGTGAAACATCTGCTCCCGAATATGTGTGGAACTCTTGGTGGAGTGTGTTTATGCCTATGTGTGCTTGAAGATAGAGCAATCTTTACTGCCCTTTGAAGCAGGAACTGAAATTACATGTTCCTTACAGTAGATTAGGAGAAGGGCCTGCATCTTTTTCCTGTTTCCTACCTGCTGTGTATTTATGCAAAGACCAGCTGTGACCTAGCTTTTAATGGTTTTATTGTGGAAAAATACTTTAATAGACTTTTCTTTAATCAGTGACGATTAAAAGCAGCATTTGCCTTTTATTTCTAGGAAGATGGTGAAGGGGAAACAATTTTTCTGGTTTTACTGTGAGGCGTTCCTTACATATGCTTGGTATGATACGTATCTGACCCAAATGTGTCTTAATGGTATCGCTTGTGTATGTTACAAAGCTTGTATGGCATGCCCTTAGCTGGCCTGTACTGCATGTTAAAATTTCTTATAGTTGATGTCTGTATTGACTCATCTGAAGATTCATTCTTTGTTTGCACATGAAGACTTTACATTTTATATGGCTTTTCCTATATCAGATAGTTTGCTTCCACACATTCTGCATTGGAATAGTCTTTAAAGCATGAGGGACTTTTGACTCTTGAATTACAACAATTTAATTTTATTTTAAAAAGTTCTTCTGTAGCCTAGTTATTTATGTTGAGGATATTAATCTGTCATGGATAAAGCCTCCACTGATCTATATCAAAGGGAGGCAGAGCTGCACCTACATCAGCCAACGTGAGGTGTGCGTTCCACACTCCTCTGCAAGTGATAGCACAAATCTGCTTAAACTTTCTGAGAAATCTGCACTTGTCTATACTGTCATTGTAAGAGAGGATAAAACTGTTCTTGTTAACACTTAATGACACGTGTGGTTCATAATGTACAGCCCAACTAGAACAGACACTGAATGCTGGGTAAGTCATCTGTGACACCTCACTATTGTGTTAAGGTGTTACTGAATTTATATTCTTGTGCATATAATTAGTTTATTTTAAGAAAACCTGATCATGAGACATTGCTTAACATAATTGGTGCTATTTATGCACAGATCATAAGTTTTTAATGGTTCTCAGTTATATCTGAGCCATGACACTGCAAGTGATTAGCAGAGGTATAGATAGTCATGAAGCAGAACTTTGTGGGGAAGCTACTTGTGCCCACTGTTTTCAGTAGCCTTGCAGGAGCCTCATCTCATGGGGCCTATGCTGGCCCACCAATAGCCTTGGTGTGCCTCCCAAGCCAAAGGTATTCCTGAGCCCAGTCTGAGGCAGTGTCAAGTGAGAGAGGTCAGAAGGATCCCTTTCAGTGGGAGAAGTTGCCACGAGGGTCTTTGGGAATATAAGCCCCTAGAAGTAGCACGGTTGTCTCCTGTGATAACTTGCTTCCTCTCAAGCTTCTGGCCTCGTTATTAGGAGAAGCCAGAACAGGCAACGGTGAAGTGGAGCTTCTGGCTACCCTAAGTAAAGATGCTATCACAGAGGCAGATGTTTTGGTAGTCCCTTGCTGGTTTAATTTCTCACAGAGCTAACCTGCCAAGGATTGGGAACCACAGTGAGTTCCTTTTGACTCTGTCATGCACCCCACTGCAGTTTACATGTAGTAGGAATTAAGTTATTATATGCTTTAAATGCTGATTATGAAGGATGTGTAGGAAGTAAGACTCCTTTAAGAGAGAGAGGATCTGATCATAAATCTTGATGTTCTTAATTTGCATGAAGCTGTAATGCTGCACCTGACATACACTGTTCCAGTGTGGGAGCATAAAGTACTGTCCAATACCTGATCAGCCTGTGGCTTTCATTTAAGCAACTGAACTTTCTCAGACAGGAACAGTCAGTTCAGAATTCCTTCTGTGAATGTCTAACTTGCACGTTGTTGTCCAAGTCACCTGAGTTTGTGTTTAGTGAAGTGTTTGCACTAATTTGGCATACCTAATGTTTAAGAATGTGATGCTCAGGCAAGCTGGCAAGCTGAAGTTTTCAGGTAGGTAAGTAGGTAGGCAGATTTTGTTCTAAGACGTGGATCATAAACTGAGACCCCAAATCCAAGGTATGCAGGACAATTATTATTAAAATACTACATTCATATGATGTTCTGGTATCTAAACTCCAGTACAAGGTTGAGTCATTTTGTGCTATGAATTGCACAGAATGTAATCCAAATGTGAGTTTGTATTTTTAAGGAGTGTACATTGAGGCACTTACTAACAATTTGCTCTTAACTCCATTGTGATGGTGGCCTGTGTGTAAAGAGAGGTGTTATTAATCAATCATTTATAACAAAATCATGGATGTAGGCTGCGCCACATTAAAACTTCTCCAGCAAGGGTAGGCATGTTTAAGGTAACTCACTGAGAAAACTGTAGAAAGTACTTTAAAATGACAAAGAGCTGCATGTAAAATGAAATGAGACAGCTTATCAATGTATTTAACATACCGCTTACAGTTGGCATTTCAGATTAGTTGAAACACGGAGAAGTATGATACACGTCAAGGCAGTTTGTGTGTAAAATGAGTAATTTAATAAATATTTGGGTTTGTCCTTTCTGAAGGTCAGTCTTACGGGCTTGCATGTTTTCTTTCTCCCTTTTTCTCTCCTCTCACCCCCTTTTTTTTTTTAAACTTCTCCACCTTCTCCCCTAGTCACTGGCAGCTGAAAGCAAGTAATAATCAAATGTCCTCTGCTTTCAGTACATGTAATTAGTATCCCAAACACATCAGGCCAATTTAATTCTCTCTGTAATAGCCTCCTGGCTTGCATTTTAGAAGCATTTACTTTTCTGTTGTAACAGAAACTTGACTACTCTGCCTGTATATCTGTGTTAGAGCTTGGGACTGCATAAGAAGGGTGTAGTTGACTTTTCCAGTTAGTTGCATACAATGTAGGCAAATGGACTCCTGAAGTTGGAACCCGAATATTGTTGCTTTTGTTTGCTTCTGTGCATTTTAACTAGAGGAATGTTACTGCTTTCTGATGGTGTTTCTCCTCCTAGAAGTCATTCATGATTTAAACACACTTAGTGCATCACGGTATATCTAGTCAGTGGTGCAGATACTCACTTAACTTTATTGTCTTTCAATAGGGCTTCTGTTTTAATCTGCAAGCTTCAAGTCAAAGCCTTGTATAGCTTTCCTTTGATTTTCCTTTCAGTATCACACCCTTGCCTGTTAGCTGAAACATCATTTAAGCTGCTCTAACTATGAGGTGGCCTAAGAGTTAAGCTCTACCATAAACCAGCATGTAACAGTAACAGCATGTCCCAACCCAAGACAAAAGCAGGTCATAGCCTCCTAGTTTCTTGCTGGAAAGATGGTCATGGCTGGGTGTGTAGCTAAGATGTGGGGCAGTAGGAGGAGCAGGAGAACTGCAGAAACTGGATGCAGATTCTAAACCTGGGTCTCCTAATTACACACCTGGGTGAAATGTCTATGGAGAGGTGGTGTAGATCCCTCCTAGTGCAGCAAGAGATTGTCTCCTGCTTGCTTCTCATTCCTCAGTTCCAAGGAAAGCTGAACTTGGATATTACTGGAATTGCATCAGGATTTCATCCTAGTGGCCTGCTCCCTATCAGTCTTTCCCTCAAGGAATGCAAGCTGCAACACCTCAGGGAGGCCAACAGGACTGTGTGCACAGACTACTAATGATCTGTCTGATTAGTGGCTACTACTGAGGTGAGCAGTCCTTGTCAGGGCCACATCCTGCTGTCATTTTGACATTAATAGATATGAGATGACACCTCTACAGATCAGGATACCTATGATACTTGACAACCAGTGAAGCTGTTTTTTAATGAGTTCTCTCTGGTGAAGAACAGGATGGGTGGAGATACCTTGTTTAACAACCCCAGGCTTTACAGAAAGTATTATGTTCTGCCCATGGAGAAATTTCTCATCCCCCCTTGCTACATAGCACTCTCTGTCTGTTAGGAAAGTAGTTTCTGAAAGCAGGAAGCTTAAACTGGGGGTGAGTTAAGAAGGAGATCCATGCCAAAGAAAACAAATGAAGGCGTTCCTGTTTAAGGTACAGGCCAGAAGGTCATATGGATTATCTGAGACATGCCAAGACACTGTCTTGGGAGTGATTACGTATTTCAGAGAACATGTTCCTGCTCTTGCATTTACAGAGACACACAAGAATAATTATACTGCCCACTTGTTTTGCCTCACTGGAACTGAGATGAGGAGAATCTAGTAGGCTTACTTTTGCTTCAGAAACAACTGAATGACACAGTTGGGACACATGACCATAAATGAGTTTTGCCTTAATTTGAGGAGATTAGCAATAGTATTTAACCAGTTCAGCCCATCTTTGATGTTGCTGTTTTTACTCCAATTATTATTTTTAAGATAAAAAGAGAGTGAGGGACCCACTGTGTCAGTTTGTCTTACAATAACTTCACTGTAAAGAAAATGGCAGCTTTCCTATTGCTGTTCACTTGCCAGATCTGTATCTCTCAGAGTGTGAGCTCATGTCTCTCCTGTTCTGTAGGCATCATTGTGGAAGCTGTCCGTTGCTGCTAGCCATTTGATCCAGATTTTGAATAGTTCATATAGCACTGTACCCTACATGAATACTTTGAAGCCTAAGTATCCAGGTCAAACCTGAGAAATTGAGGCCTGAACCACCCTTTTCAATGCACAAAAATGTTCTATGGATTTGAAGGAAAAAAAAAAGGTATTTTGAAAGAAAATTAAATCTTCGCTGCCACTGTTAATTAACAATTACCCAGGCAAAGAATACCCTTCCATGGTAAAAAAATGACTCACCATGGGTAATGAGTTCTGTCATGCTTTTCCTTATTTGATGGACAAACACGGACTTTTCATGCAAGACTATGTTAACTGCTCCCTTCATTGTCTAGAGCTCATTTTTAATATAAGTGTCATTTGCATGCAAGTATTCAAGGAAGAACATGTTCCACCTTGAGATATGGGTATTTCAGTTTGCAGCAATCCCTTGCTCTCTAGTCTGGAGATGTTTCCCTTATCTTTCTCTTGAAAGGGTTGTAGGCATTTTGGATGATGTAAATCTCAGAGCACCTCTGCTTTTCTGAGTATACTATTGAGTAGCAGTCAATAGTGTGGATAGGATGTGGAAGTGTGGGCTTCAGGTTTGCTTTGTGCTGCTGAGCAGCTCAGCCTGACCAAATCCACTGCCCTGAACCTTGTTGGATTTAAACTGGCAGTAGTAAGTATGGATTCTTGGAGTTATTGTTAGTTGAGAATAATAAGAAAAAAGCTCAGGTAAGAATGTTTAATTTGCATTTATTCTTAAGATGATTCTGGTTAATGGATCCCACGTGCTCCCTTGTTGGGATCTGTGTCTTGTGTATACTTGTGTGAAGGTTTAATTATGGTATTCACAATCTTCCTTCAGTCAGTAAGCAGAGTTCACACATACAAAAATAATACACTGGCCTTCTTTCAAATTATGATGAGAACACAGAGATGGCTTCATTTGACAGTGATGAGGACAATCTTTGCAGCAGACGTTGTTTCTAATCTGTTTTCCTATATCTGTATGTTGGGAAGAAGAGAAGAAGAATATGAAATTGTAGCAGTGCAACAGAAACTAAACCATGAGAATGGTTTTGTCAGAACTGGGAATAAATGGTGTTTGAAAATAATGAAAAACAGGTTTGAAGGTTTGAATTTGTAAAGGAATGTGTATTGTGAACCGACTAAACAAGGAAGAACCTTCTGAAAACCAGATACCTTCAAGGCAGATTTTCCATCTCATTGGTAACTTAACTTAGAGGCGCTTTGCAAGAAAGGAGTTGTTATTAGCACTTGAAAAAGTTTTGAGTGTGTCTCCACTGGATGTCAGTAAAAGTCAAGGAATGGAAAACAAAATGAGGTATTACAAATATGTTGATCTCATTTACAGAAATGTCAATCACATGTTGTCCACAAATCTGCAGGCCGCTGAATGACATTTTACCAGGTACTCAAATTATGGGGTACTGAACACTTTGTCCTTGTCTTTTCAATGGCAGACAAACTCTTTTCTTAGGAAAAGTCTCAAGGTTGCTTCAGATTGTAGCCAAAGTTGAACCATAAAAAGTCATGCAACTGTGGTGTTCTTCAGTTTAAAGGGTCATCATTTGTTTAAAGCTGAAATGCAAACTTCATTCAAAGAAGCCAAGAGAAATAGATTACCTGCTATGTGTTGTTGTACTTGTTTGTGCTTCAGCAGGATTCTTTGCCCAGAGATGCTGAGAAATCTCAACACTAGCTTTTCTGCAGAGACATCATCAGATATATCATAAATTACATAACTAATAAAGAAGGTAAAAACAGGGCACCTGCACTGTTGGTGCTATTATTTAACTCTGATGAAGAATCAGGGAGTGCATTGCTCATACTTTTGGGGACCTGAGATGTTAATGTTTTAGGGTTTGAACATCTCATCCCAAGAACTTTGAACTGTGGACTTTGTTGTCATTGATGGCAGTATTCATTTAATTTGGCAAAAGAGCAGATTGTGACCTATAGAGATGGAATTTTAAAAAGCTTCTCTTGTTATGTGCCACATGCATTCACGCTAAGTAATTTTATTTAAAGAAAAAGTAGCTCCTGGTCTAAGTGTGTTAGCAGTCTAAAGTTCTTCTCCAGGAGAGCTCTAGGGTAGATGAGATGAATCTGGTGCTGGATTTTGCACCTTCTCTGCCTCTTGCAGTGCATGGGGTCTCCCACTGCTGTTCACATGAAGGCTTTCAAAAATCCCTATGAAGATTACTGCATTTGGGCAAAAGGAGCTCTCACCTGATGATGCTCCATTTTAGAGTATTAATGATTTCCTAAAGCTCTGCCATCTGAAGAAAATGTGCTGCTGCTGCTTCTTGAGACTTAGGGGTTACATTGGTAGCAGCTCATTTAGCCTCTAAGATTAATATTAGCTTTCTGGATTCTTGGCTGAATCTCTGGTAAAGTGTGATGTGGGTGGCTGAATCAGTAGGTGCAGCACTTCCTAAATGGAGTGAAAGGACTTTTTTGAAGGTCTTAAATTCAACTCTTGATGAGGATGACAAACTCCCAGAAGCTGATTAAATTGTCGGTGATTCATGTGATGACTTCAGGCTCTTTGTGTTTTACAAAAACTTCACTAAGGAAAGTGTCATAGAATTTCCTTGCTTTCAGTTTTGTTTTTTTTTAAATTTTTAGTTTGAAAAAGATTCAGAACTTTTAACAAACTCGTCCTGCTTTTAACAAACCCATTTTTAACAAGGCTAATGTTATTATGTTCTATATCTGTCTTTCAGTTCCTCCACTTATTTTCAGATAATTTTTCTATTTGTTTTAAGGATCACTCAGCCATCCAGCCACAGTC
>VYZX01024224.1:0-18483 GCA_013401335.1 Brachypteracias leptosomus
GTAAACCCACCACATATGTGAAACAAAATTTAATTGTGTTGCAGAACCAAGAAGGGCAAGAATATTTAGCCTTGCAAACAAGACAACTATCTTTCCATTTATTCAGAAGCGCAGAAGGTGCTCCTTGATCATGATGAGAAGAAACACTCATTGTTCAGGTGTGAGGAGGACCCATTCAGAAAGATACTGCTGTGTGCAACTCTTACCCTTACAAGAGGGAAATAGTGAGTGAAAGTAAAATTTTGTTTGAAACACTGTAATTCTATAATACTTTGTCTACATAAGTTTTGATAATATTGAAAAATTTAAGATGAATTCCAAAATTACTCATGTATCATACAATTAATGACCAAAAGGAGGTGATCTGTTTTTTTCAAATTTTTCCAGGCACCAGTTTTATAAATTCATGTGCAGAAAATGGTGAAGATACACAGCATGTCAAAACTAAGTCCTAAAGAACCTGGACCAAATTTTCTTGATCAGTAGTGTCGTTTGGCAAGCACCATACTGTTTTACAGCTACCAGGGCTTTGCAACAACACCTCTCATCAATTGAAATACAAGCTTCACAAATGTAGCGGGCCTCCAATTCAGACTGCCATCCACATCCAGTACAAGGATTAAAAAGGGCTGGTCCAGCCTCCACAATTCATAGTTCTTTATAGCTTTATAGTCTGTCATGGAGCCCCTGTGGTGCTTCAATCTATCACATGGCCAATCTAGCAAAGATGCATGTGTCTGTTGCTGCCGCCTCTTGAAACTGCAGACACATTGGGAACACAGGATCTACAGGATAGCTCATAATATATAGGGTGATTTTTTTATTGTTTTCTCTTACTGTACAGGCAGTAGTTTTGCAGTTTCCTTTGTAGAGAAGATATAAGATCTCAGTGGTTTGCAGTTAGATTGGTTTTTTTGGTTTAGTAGGTGTCAGGTAGTCATTTTCTATTATTTCTGCAAATAAAATGGTTCTATGAATCCAAATCATGAAATCAAAACTTTTTAAATTGGACATTTCTCAACAGTATGTTGCATTTCCTTTCCTGTTCTAGATGTCTTCAAGATGTTTCATCTTGTGTCTGATAGCATTTCAGTCAAGTGACAGTCAGACAAAACTGTATGGGGAAGAAACCCAAGATACTTTGTAGCTCCTAAACACTCTTCACAAGGTGCAGGGTTGTCAGTGTACTTCTGGTTCTAACAGTAACTTTAATTGACAAGACAAAACTGAAGACAAAAATGTCAAAGAATGTGTGAAAATTCAAAGCTATTTCTGCAATGGATTTTTTGTAATTTGCTGTGTTTTGTCTGTACATAAGATTGTCATAATTTTCTTTAACCTTTTTCATTTACAGTCAGGACCTAATAAACTGGGAGAAAGGAGAAAAATAGGTAGTGACAGAAATTCCTCCATGTAGCATATACACCAAGATGAACGCTATCTGCATACCAGCTCACACAAAATCATTGTTAGCTGCCGGTTGTAATCAATGAGGCAGTCTATTAAAAAGTGGAAGAGCAGTCTATGAGACTCAATTTCCAAAACAGGATCTGTATAGGAGACATACTGATCTTTCTAGAAAAAGGTGAACAATGTTATATATAAACATTGAGGGACTGTTTTACATTGCATGTTTACTCCTTTTGTCAATTCTTACTAGTAGAAGTTAAAGAGTTATTCCTGAGTTATTTAAGTTTACACACTTCCAAATGGTATTTTGGTTTAGTGTGCTTCTGCTCAGCTGATTTATGCACATTAATATTGCCAAGATTTATTAATGTTGCCAGGTCTTTGTGATATAGAGAAGGTTGTTAGGAATGTTCATGAGATAAAACCTACCTGAAAAAAAAAAAATTACTATGTTCTATAGGTCCCTTGAATCAGATGCAACAACCTTAGAAGAATGAATAACCCAGTACATAAATGAAATCAGAGACTTGACAAAGTCTCAACGACCTCATTCATGGTAATAAGGAAAGAGAAAGAATGGTTAAAAGTCAGCACCCATGATATGAGATTCAGATGCAGAATTGCAAGCATAGCATCTGCCATTTCTGCCTTAGATTTGCAATGGGATTTTGTTATATCCAGGCATGTTTTAGAAAGATCAAGCAGCAGCTGTAGGCAGAAAGATGCTTTTTTATGTACTTCTGAGTAGAAGTTTATGGTATTTCTTTTCTGATCCCAAACATATTACTGTCCTGTACATTGCTACTACTTTGTTTTTTCTGTCTCCATTCCACAGAAGCTGTGCACTGGCTTTACTCAGAAGCTTAAGACAAGAGGAAAGACAACTATCCATCTGTTAAGATGTGAACGTTTTTGAAGACATGGAACACCAATAAGGTAGAGAAACATGTACAGGGGACTGTTCCCCTGAATTTTTGAAGCAGGTAAGTCAAGCTATTAAATTCTTTTGTGGACATTGTTCACTCAGCTAACTAGACTCCAAGCTCCTTTTTTTTTCAGGATAGTTAATGTAACATACTCAAGAACATAATGCAATCTGAATGCACAGTTTTATAGATTTTTAGTTTATATTATATTTCTCATGCAAAGTAGCTTCAGAGCAATCGTAATTCCTGATAAAATGAATTGGAAATGCTATTTTTAGTACCATGGGTAATACAAGCATAAAGTGAACTAAGCAAGCTGTGAGACTGAAAAGCTGGAGACTTTATAGGTTTTAACAAATAAGGGAGGATGTGATAGAAGGAGAAAACACGACAAGTGATTCAAAGAAGGCAATTTATCTTTTGTTTAAATCGTAAATCCAGTAGCCACACAGCAACACTGAAAAATGATAAAATCAGATGTGTTTTTTACAGAAACATAATTAACCTCTGTGGTGGGTTTACCCTGGCTGGGTGCCCGGTGCCCNTGAGGAAAATCAGCTCAGACAGACCCACTACAACCTCTCACACTCCTGGGTAATACCAGTATCAGGAATTTAGAAAGGAAGAATTGGAGACTATGGATGCATGTGGGTAGAGTACATATTTGTCATCAGGTTATAGAGAATGTTCTAAAAATTGTAGGGATGCTCAGATTGTATGGAGGTGAGCCACCCACAACCAGCTGTGGACGGAACAAAAAAAGTTATTCTCTACAGTATTTTACTGTGCTTGAGTTCAGCTCATGGGTAAGGTCACACCTTGACTGGGCTCAATGGCAAAAGTGAAAATTCATTGACTTCAGCTGCTGAGTTTTCACTTGGTGCATTTAATAAAATGAATTGGATTTAGATTTCACAAATCTTTCTTTTTACTCCTGCCTCTTGAGGCAGCACAGTCAGTACTGCCTAAATTCAGGAAGCCATTGATTAGATCAAATCAATATAAACGGGGAGAGGAAGAAAGGAAAGGAGCACAAGTATAATCTGGGGAGCTGGGAAGCTGATGCTATTTTTAAATCTTATTAAAAAACTCTAAGGCATATGTAAATTTGAGATAACACGCCTCTCTGGTCACAATGCCTCAAAGGCATTTACTTCAATAATTCATATATAATTCCATAATTATTAAGCTGGATAGTGTATTTTCAATATTTAATACCACAAATGCTTAGGTGTTTTCAACACAATCTTTAATTTTCCCCATCAAAAGTAAAGCCTTGATTAAAATTTCTTTATGTGTTTCCTGTTCTGTTTAGCGATAACTGGATCAGGTTTTCTGTTTTCCTTTTAGTGTTTCAGTACTCTTGGCCACCTGTCAGCTGATCAAAATTAAAAACAGAGGCTGATTAAATGACTCTCTATGGTGCTGTTCAGGTAGCTTCATTAGTGCTTCAGTTTATGGCCACTCAGTGAGCTACACTGCTGTAACTTCTGACAGTTTATGGAAGCCGATTTGGAGGCACAGGATGTGGGGTACACAATTTTGCACAGTTGAAAAGTTTTGATTGCATGAATTATACATGAAGTCCATTACTGTTGATGCTCACTGGTGGTAAGAACACTCTGAAGGTGTAAAGCAGTTTTTGCTTTGAAATAAGCAAAACCCAACCAACCAAGTACTAAAAGCCACATAAAGAAGGAAATTACAAAACGAGAATAACAAAAAAAATCCAAATATACCTTTCTTTATTTGTCTATTTAATGATTTTATCATACAAAAAACAGCTGAGAGCTTTCCAGCTCATTTTGCTGTTTTTCAGGTATGTTGGGAACTAAGGTGTCAGGAAGGGGAAAGGTGATAGAGAGAGAAAGAAACCTTCAAGGTTATGGCTGTAGATTATTGCACACATAAAGTATTTCTCCAGCATGAACACAGCAAGCATCTCTGAAAGCTCTCAATGTCACTTTGCCAAAGATGTCTCTGCTCTTCACTAGTTGTCTATCTGCTCTGTCACATGTAACACTTTATTAAAGCTTTGGGGCTTTGCTATTTTTCTTTTCCTTTTCCTTTCTGTCTCTCTGCCTTTTCAGATGACAGGAAAGAAATTTCAAAGGCAAAAAGATGAGAGTTAGAGCAAAACTAGATCTGATTTTCAGTATTCCCACTTTACTCAGGTAGCTTACTACCTTCCTGCTGCTTTTTTATTTTGTACTCAAAGGAAGATCTTCCTTTTGGTGGAGATTTGGTGTTAATTGTTACAGAAATACTGTTTGGTGCAATACTATATAGAGGTCTTTAACCCTCCCTCTCTCACATCACGTGGAAAAATTAATTTATTTATGATGAAGTGTTCAATAATGGTACCAAAACATGTATACACCAACAGTTACACAGATGCTACTCCCATTGACATTGGTAGGCAAATTGCACCTATGTAAATTAGGGAAGGGTGGAACCTCTAAATAGAAAATAAGCAAAACTGATCAGGCAGTGTGAGCTGAGGGGGAGGAGGGGGAAAAACACAGAGGGGATGTGGTTTTCCTCTTCCTTTAGCACCGGCCTGAATAAGTAAAGCTGCAGATGTCATACTCTGGGTTGTATTTATACTTCTTTCCACTGTAAATTAAAGCCGTCTCCAGTTTCAAGGATTCTTATTACTCATTCCATATGCCTAACATGCCCTTTCTGTCTGAGCTAGACCCGCTCATGACTTCTCATTGTAATGTCTTATTGAGACATTCACAGCCTTAATGTGCCAAAAAACAAATGTTCATGAGGTAATATTTGTACCCTGAAGTACTTGTGTTAGGAAAAAAACGTTGGCAAACTACCATAAGGCAAACTGCCTAAACCCTCAAAGCTTTTTTTCTGGTTTCTTAAAAACTCAGGGTATTGGCTTTCTCAGTATGTGCAAAATGTCTTTCAGTGTGCCATGTTAGACCAAGTTCCACAGCTTTGCAACTAAAAGTTCTTGTGTAGTCTGCTCCTTGTACATAACTTGTATCATGAAACTTCTGAATTAATTCAGCTGTGGACTTTGTGTTGGGAAGCTGATTCATCTCCATTGCAATTACTTTTTGCATGAGAATTCAGACATGAATCTGAGAAGTCATGTGTCAAATGTGTAACAAGGACACTGTGCTTCCACAGCCACCAATACCGGGTCTCTACACTATCACCATAGCCAGCAGTACTAACCTGATTCAGATCAGACATAGGCACACATTCACATTCTGTGGAGTTAACCAGAATACATGATGCAGACCACCCCTCAGAATATTTTGGCTCCCTGATGTTACACATACTTTACACCACCAGCACTTGTCAGAAAACATTTGATTCAGTGCAAAGTTATAATATTATGCAGAGAAAAATATTGACCCAATAAAAAAATTGCAAGAACTGATTATCCCACCAATAATTTTTGAACAAAGTTAAAAAAGAAATGCAAGCTTGCCTAATTCTGTTGCAGGATGTCTCTGCAGCATTTCTGACTCTACACCAAGAGACCTATTTTAATATTTACTATTTGCTATATTACTGAACCATGGTCTGGGAAAACTTATAAGCATAAATGTATACATACTAAAATTTGAGAAAGTTGTACCTAGAAAAAGCTTTCTCTTTAAGGAAAATCTTCTCCTATTTTCTCATACCAGACAATGGAAATCTATCATTCTGACTCCTTAATTTTTTGCTATTTATTCAGTAGTAAAGACATCAACTTGTTTTCATTAGCTCTTTTATCAGTGTAAAGTTGGTAGGAAAATATATGTGTCTGTAAAGAAGCTGGTACTGTCTAATGCAACGGAAGTTCCTCCTTAACTCCAAGGTATGATTATGAGCAGGTAGCCATAAAAATGTTGAAGAGAATAAATGTTCTGTTTCTGCAGTGAGCATGCATGTTTGAGGGCTAACAGCATATTTTATGTGATGACACCACCCACACCCTCTCTTCTGTAAAGTAATCCTGAAATCCTCATTTATAATACAGTCGGTTGAATCAGTCACAACAAAACCATTTCAGTATGATTGCATTTTGTCTGCAATCATATTCTTCCTGGAAATCCAGCCAAAATCAGCTGTTCACTTGATGGGGACTGTCCTGGTTTCAGCTGGGATAGAGTTAATTTCCTTTCTAGTAGTTGTTGTAGTGCTGTGTTTTGGATTCAGTTTGAGAATAATGTTAATAACACACTGATGGTTTTGGTTGTTGTTAAGTAGTCTTTATACTAAGTCAAGGACTTTTCAGCTTCTCAGGCTCTGACAGCAAGAAGGCTGGAGGAGCACAAGAAATTGTGAGGAAACAGCCAACACAGCTGACCCAAACCATCCACAGGGATGTTCCATCCCATATGATGTCATGCTCAGTATATAAACTGGGGGTAAAGCTGGCTGAGGGCCACTGCTCCAGAGCTGGCTGGGCATTGGTCAGGGAGTGGTAAGAAATTGCATTGTGCATCACTTGTTTTGTATATTCTAAGTCTATAATTATTATTACTGCCATTATTATTATTTTCTTCCTTTATTTTTCTATTAAGCTGTCTATCTCAACCCATGATGTTGTTTTTTTTCCCAGTTCTCTTCCCCATCCCACTGAGGTGGGAGGGGGCAGAGTGAATAAGAGTGCTTAGTTGCCAGTTGGGGTTAAACCATGACAGAGACATTGATGATACTGATTTCTTTTTGCTTTGCTTCTCTTCCCTTCCTCTTTTCTATTTTTTTTATCCTGTATATGGTCAAATTCTATTTAAAAGCCTTTAGGGGAAACAAGCTGTATCAAACCTCATCTCTGCTGCAAAGATACTTGCAAGGAAGCAGAGTGTCTGATATCCCTCATGTACTAAGCTAATGACCTGTATTTTTCTCACAGCTGCAAAAATGTCTCCACTGCGAGAACTGTAGGAGCCAACAAATTAGAAAAGTCCTTCTTCACAGGTGAAAGACAACAGCCATCCTTCCAGGTAATACCCTTTATTCTGAAGTCTCAGAGCAGTAAAATTCAGAGGTTACTTACTGCAGGTTTGGTTTTAAATATACGTGACATGCAAACATTAAATCTGCAACTCCTCTCCCTCTCTGATAGTAGGAATACACCCTCCCTAGAAGCCCAGGCTGACAAGAAATTTGACTCCCAGTTACCTGGAGACCTGAGACATAAAGCCCCCTCTATTTCTTAATACAAGCAGCTTCGTCCTTGTTATTTTCACTAGATTGTTCTTTTGGCACAAAGGAAAAGAAATCTCATTTATCTGAGATGCATTCCAGGGTAGATTTCTTTGACACAAGGGCATCCTTCAATGGCAGGAAATTATTGTTCAGTTCTATACTACCTGCTTCTATTCTTCTACCTCCAGGTCAAGAATGTACTGATGGAAAGTAAGACTAGCAAGGACACTGCCACACCTCACAATATTCCAGTGACTCCAAGCAAGCAAAAACATTAGCAATTTCAATCTCCTAAATCTTCTCTAACATTTTGTAAGCCTCAAGTCAACTTGCAGTAATCCACAAATATCTGAGCCAATCAGTAGCATTTATCACTGTTTGTGTACTGACCAGCTTGACAGTGCCAAAGCTATGCTCTAATACTGCTCATTGTTTTTTATCTAGCAGTGTCTTTTCCTGCAAGTACAAATATGTATATATATATATTAAAAAATGTCAGGAGAAAAAAAGCCTTCTTTCAGTAGGAAACTTGCCATTAGATAACTGGTCTCATCAATGTAGCTCACATCTACCATTTTTATATTGTGCAAAACCACTAATATTTCTCTTAATGACATTGCATTTCTTTTAATGCACATGGATAAATGATGGGAAAAAGAAATCCCCATCTAAACATTAAGATAGTTACTACATCTATAGAACTATCCTAGCAGCAATTACAGGTCATGTAGGTAACTAAATTTGTTCCGCATTACCAAGGTACTATTATGAGTTTGTCTCTGGCAAGATTTGTGGAGATCTTTTGTTTTATCTGTGTATGCTGAGCTCTGAGCTACTGCATTTCTTCCATGAGAAAAGCCGAGCTACTTTCATTGTGCCTGGGTGAGCTGCAACCACAGCAATCAATGTAAGTCATCAATACCCTCACACAGGTACAGACCATGCTGACTCGAATCATGGTGTGGTGTCTAGCAGATTATATTATGGACTTCTGAGGGGTTTTTTTGCAATGTGTATAAACACTCTTTAAAAATGAGATAATTGACCTGAGATCCAAAGCGGTTTAAATTTTCAGTAAAAATAGTTGCAGATATTGATGATGATGTAAGCCTAAGACAAGGAGGCCAGCAAAGCAGGATGAATCAGAGCATCTAAACAGTATCTTTGGTCTATAAATTTCACTAAGCAGAAAATCTGTAATTCTTACAAGTATGATCTTAACTCAGGGAAAGAAGAAGAAGGATGCCAGCACAATACTTCTACAAAAATACTTTAGTGAGCATGAAGCAGTCAAAGACATGTGACCATTTTACATAATGATGAACAGACATACATTTGTCGGCATATTTTGCATTGAAGTAAGGATGAAAAACGGTCTTCATTTTACTTCAGGTTTTTTTAATGTCCACTTCTAGAACACAGCTGTCATAGTTTAACCCCAGACAGCAGTTAAGCACCACACAGACATTCCCTTACATCCCAGTGGGATGGAGAAGAGAATCAGAAAAAAAAACACAAAAAAGTTGTGGGTTGAGATAAAGACAGCTTGATAGGACAGAAAAGGAAGGGAAAATAATAATCATTAATAATAGTAGCAATAGAATATAGAAAAGAAGTGATGCATAATGCAATTGCTCACCAATGACCTCTGAGTTGGAATGTCCCCCAACCATCTCCCCCTAGTTTATGGGTATGACATCATATGGTATGGAATACTCATTTGGGTCAGCTGTCCTTGCTGTGTCCTCTCCCAGCTTCTTGTACACCCCTGGCCTCTGCTGGCAAGGCATGATGAGAAGCTGAAAAGTCTTTAACTTGATGTAAAAACTGCTTAGCAACAACTAAAACATTGGTGTGTTATCAACATTTTTCTCACCCTAAATCCAAAACACAGCACTGTACCAGCTACTAGGGAGAAAATTAACCTTTTTTCCATCCAAAGCCAGGATGACAGCACTTCTTTTATCTGTTTTTTACAAGTATTGCTAATTATATACTTTACAGACACGTGATATTAAGAAAGTTTATTTTAAATGAACTGTGAGAAAACCACTGCAACATTCTTAGCACCTGTTCACATCCCCTCTCCTGTGACTCTTATGGGACTTTACTTAATCAATAGCAGTAAACTATGACTCCCAGGTCCTTTGCATAGAGCTGCTTACCCAGCCAATCAGTCAGAGCAACCTACCCACCTGGTACTCTTGTGGGAATTGTTTCATCCCAGATGCAAGACTGAAGAATTTCCTAGGGTTCCTGCTAGTCTGTTCCTTCAGCATGTCTAAGCCTCTGAACAGCAGCCCTCCCCTCAAACATATATGCTGGTCTTTCAATGTGGTGTCATCTGATAACTTGACAAGAGAATGCACTTCCTTGCTTCTTCCAGATCGCTGGTAAAGATGTTAAGCAAAACTAACAGGTTCCAGGAAAGACTTTCCAATAATTCCACTTGTAACTTGCTGTCAGGCAGTTTACAAACTATTAACTACTACCCTTTGAGTCAAGAAATCCAGTTAGTTTTTCAGTCATCTTGTAATACTTCCACCTATATCATAATGTCCAAACCTGGGTACAAGAATGTTAGAGGAGACTATGGTGAAAATCTCACTAAAGTAAAAATACTTTCCCTATCTGTGTCTAAGATAAAGTCACCACTTTTCCTTCCTCTACAGATCTAGCAATTTTATCAGAAGACATAATATGCTCTAAGTCAGTCCATGCAAGTTTTTCAACTCAACTACTTCTTTGTGCTTGCAGAAATGGCTTCCAAGAAGAGTTACTCCATGATTTCCCCAGCAACTAGTGAGGTTGACAGGCTCATAGCTCTTTGAATTGTCCTAATACTTTTTGGAGGTGGTTAAAGCATTTATCTCCCACCTCTGCTCTCCCAGTGCCCTTGCATGCAGCCCATCTAGTCAAGTGCTCTCAAAAAATCCCTAACTGAATCTCTCGTGAGCTGCTGGTAGTTTCTGTCCTGCAACCTCACCTCTAAACTCAGAGGCCTGGAAGACCTTGTTGGTGAAAACCAAAGCAATGAAAGCATTGAGTACCTCATCTAGTATTCACTGTCACTAGATTGCTCACTTCCTTTAGCAGTGGGTCAACAGTTTCCTTTTACTGTCATTGTAGTCACAGAAGCTCTTCTTGTTATCCCTGACATCTCTTGCCAATTTCAACTCTATCTGCGCTTTGACTTTTCCATCAGCATTCCTGAATGCCCAGGCAATGATTCTGTATTCCTCCACTCTACCCTGTCCTTGTTTTGACTTGCTGTATATGTCTTTTATTGTTCATGAGTATGCCTATTTATTCATCATTATCTCATCATAAGTCTGCTTCTTTTCCTGAATATGAGGATGGATCATTCCTGTGCTTGGAGGAAGTAGTTCTCAAGTTCTGCTTGTTTTCTTAAGCTCTTCTGCCCTTCAGAGCTGCAACTCACAGGACCCTATATACCATTTCTGATCAAGCCAAAGTCTGTTCTAGTGAAGTCCAAGGTCTGTACACTGCTTCTTGCCTTCCTCACTTCCCTCAGGATTTTGAACTTCCCTGTATCATTTACATTATATTACTATAAAGAAAGGATAAGGTCAGAGCAAAGTACTACATGTGGAATTGGCTACATAACACTCAGCTTTATACTTGATTTGCAAATATGTTGATACTAGTTTGCTAAAGAAATGCATGAAGAATTGAAACCGTTAGCTTTGGTAGAGGAAATCTTTGACAGTGGGTTTGGTTTGTAGTAGCTTTTTTTTTTTGCTCAGAGTAGATGAAGCAAATGTTCAAAGATCATTATAGAAACCTAAACTGATTAAAAGATGACACATTAGTGAAACCACAGTGTGATCCATTCTCTAATTCTTTTAATCAATGTTCACATCTTGTGCTTAAATGTTGTCTGTTGATCTAAAATTTATCAAGAATATTCAACTCCGCTAATCATCATTTCTTGTGAGGATTATTGAACTTAACGTTACAGGAGCTTCCTCCCTGGAAAGCATGATCACAGATATGTAATAGCATCAACAAATTATACATGGAAGGTGCATATGAGATCATTGGGAGTGTCAATATTGACTTTTCTCCAGACTTTAATGGATGAGTCATTCTACCTGATCTAACAATTTTTGTCATAATTCTAACCACTACATTAATAAGAAGTGGCCAAATTAAAATGTTAGACAGTTGTAACCTTTCTTGGTAAAATATATGTATTGTTAACTTCATTACAAGCAGTTATCTCTGAAGTTTCTTGGAAGTTGATAATGATGTTGAAAAAATAATGGATAACAAGTGTCAGAACATATTTTTACTATGTTTAGCAAACTGATGGAAAAAATGCTATAATATTAATTCAAACCACTAATAGTTAAGCATTAGTTTACCAAAACAACTAGATTTCTTTTCTCCCTCGGTTATTTTTCAATTTGTACAGGCAACATCTGTATCTTCTAAGCTGCATAATATTTAATTCCCTGAATGCCTATTATTGATTAATATCTATTAGCTTTCCGGAATTAACTTTTTCTGTATTTTTTCAGAATGGCTTTGCTCCATGAGTGCTGCTTCTCCCTCATTACTGCCTTTTGTAATAACATAATAGTCCTCTTTCTAATTGTAATCCAGAATTTGATCATTTTCATCCAGATAGTTTTGGCTACATGGAGCTCCATTAACTCAGATAGGACTCTACAGAGACCTAGCAATCAAGTCATACTCTATCAGTTTCTGTGTTGAGGTTTCCTTCAGTTTCAAACTAATCATTATTCCAGTTTCCTTTTGCTGAAAACCATGAGTGAGAAGTTCTTTTTGTTATCTGTCTTTTTTTTTTCCCCCAGGTAACAGAATTCTTATTGCAAAATTAAATTATTACCCCAAAACAGATATGTATGCTCTGTGTGTATACAAATGCATTTCATCCCAACAGCCTTTTTTCTCCTTTAATTTACTCATTTTGTTTAATGAGCTGTCCAAATGTATTGCTCTTTGGCATAGTCCAGATTTCAAAAGCAGACAAGTTTATCAATGTTAAAATTGCTGTAACAGATAAAACCAAAAGTACACAACAATGAAGTATTCATGATATAATACAGTCTTGCTGAAGGGTATTGATAATTAACTAATTAAATTTTAAAGTATCATTTTATTCCTACAAAGAAACAGAAAATTCCCAGCACCCAGGACAGTTTTCAAAACCAGATTAGGCATCTACAAGTCATCTCATTTCCTAGACTCATATTAAAGGCAATGGAGCTCTAACATGTAAAGTCTGAAGGACTCTATAGGGCAATTCAGTTCACCTGAATTTCTATTCCCTTGCCCACATTTAGCTGTCTAGTGTCATCTGAGATTTTCTTGGATATGCAAGATATTTCTCCAAGGCTGAGAAATATGATACAGGAGCCATGGTAGAACATTGCTTTTCTAGAGCAGCAGCTGAAGGGCAGGTGGCACACCCTAAGTATCTCAAGTGGTAATAGACAGTTATGTTGTTTCTACCACAATAAATTCAGCCAGGGTTGGATATGCTCTTGGCTGTGGAAAGCAAGAGTCTGCAAGAGCAAACTCTCAAAATATTTCCTGCCATTAATTTGACTAATTCCAGCCATTATTAATCTTGGACAGTTCATGGCATCATCTAGCTATTAAAATAGTACAGGGAACATTACAATAGGCAATTTGTAGTTCAAAGGATAGGACGCTTCACTGGCATAAACACATACTAGCATCTTCCAGGTGACCTCAGTGCCCAGAATCTGCCTAAGCAGATATAATTTATTAGTATGAATGGAGCATTAAGGAGTTGTTTATCAGAATAAATGAGCTTTGAATGTATTGGCAAATCCTCTAGTGATCATAATCTAATCATAGAAGTCTGCTCCATGTATAGTTACTTCCCTGTAGACACTTCAATTTACATGTCTTACACCTGCAGAGCTCAATTCCTCCTTCATGTCCAAGTCTGTATAATATTCTAATGATGTATGTGGTCAAGATGCTCCAGATGACCAGACTTTTTCTTTGACATCTTGTGAAAAATGTAATAAGCAGATACACTCTTTTTGACATTCCTTGGCAGCCATGGTTGGGTGGTTGGCTGTTTGATCAAGTAACTATGTACATAAGAGTCCTATACACTTAAAAAGGGCTTTCTTAAATCAGCCATGCTATATTGATTGGTTCTTGGAAACTTCAGTGACAAATTGCTCTACTTACAAATGGCTATGAATTTTTTACTTTCCATATATTTACTGTTAAATGACAGTATTCAACATTCATTACTGACCTCTTATTTTTCTTTGGTGAAGTATGATATCCATATCCTTACACACTAATCAGAGAAATGTAGTTTATCTTCTGAATATATTCCACGGTCTGTCTTTCTCTTCCCCATTTTCACTATTCAACAAATACAAACAAGATACAGCTCCACAAGAACAAGCTTTGCTTTCCAGTAAACATGGAGTATTGAACTAGTATTTAAATCAGTTCTTCAAACTCTTTGAAACTTAGAGTTTAGTTACACCCAAAAAGTTATCAGCTGTGTGCAACACTTCCAGATTATAAAGGCTACACATTATTAATCACTCTGAAATTCAACAATGAGTAGGTAGTGAACCGTTCTTATCATCAGTTGTGAACAGTGTTTATGTGCTAATTATGAGACATAATAACATTACTATGTAGATCAAAAGTCCATAATACTAATGAAAAATCTCAGGATGTATGAATAATAATCAGAAATTTAATTAATAGTAGAATGTACCCATTAATATTATTAATATTCATATCTGTAATAATTTTAAAGCTCACATATATTGTAGCTCTAGTGAATGGCAAGCATTCAGCTAACAAATACAGCCATTCGAAAAGCTGTATGGTCTCTGGGGAATTCTGCCATTTTATTTATTTTCTTTATTGTTTATACTAAAAAGAGTTCTGGAATAAAATATTTACAAATTAATTTCTAAGGCTAGGGCTTGGGGGTTATTTGTAAAAATCAAATGCCTCAAGCCCAAAAGTAATTTGATTGCTTAGAGCAGACATTTAATAATAAATAAACTTTATACATTTAATAATAAATAAAATCTATTAAATAAACATTTAATAGAAAAAAAATCAGCATGAAGGACAATATACAGAAAAAAGACACATGGATATCAGATTTTATTTCTATACAACATCTACTTAAAATGAACCTCTACATATTAACACACAGTCATCTTCAACTTAACACAGGAAAATCTTACTTTCAATTAAGCCTAAACACAATTTCTAAATCACTTCTAATTAGTCCTGTTCTTCTAAATATGATCTGCAATTATAAGATAAACTTACCAATGAACCTTAGAACTCATTAAACCTTAGAATTTTTGAACTTCAATGATCTTTTAAGCAGCCTCCTAGAGCCACTGACATAATTTTCTGCCATGTTACTTGTGTTTACTTGGCACACAAAACTCTGATGGGAATATTTCAATACAGTGATTGGTGACTTAACTCTGGTTTGCCTTAGCCTTTCCAAGTTCTGTAGAAAACATACATGAACTGTTTGCTCAATCTTTTACAATTACATTGGAAATAAACAGGGAAAAGGAGAAACAACTCTTCCACCTACCATTTTTCCTATGTAAAATGGCTGATTCTTGCAAGTGATCTTTTTTTTTTTTTTTAGATAGCTGTGTATATGTATGTCCAATAACATTCCTGGATTGTCAGGGAAGTATCCAAGTGAAGGTGGAGGTGTACCTTTAAAGGTGCAACGATTCAAGTCCTTGTGCAAATGTACAATCTAGGAGCCACTCATAATCTTTCCTGCTTTCTTGGATGCAGAATCTGTAGTGACTGGTACTTCTGCATGTTCATCACTACCACAGAGTACCATCAATTCACAGAATAATGTAGGATAGAAGGTACCTCAGAAGATCACCTAATACAACCTCTTCTTAAGGCCAAGTCAACTCAGATTGGGTTGCTCTAGACCACATCGAGTGAAGTTTTGTATTTCCCCAAGGACAGAGATTCCAGAGCCTCTCCAAGAAGCACATTCCAGGGTTTGGCCAATCAATTTAGTGCCTTTTTTTTTTCCCCTGATACTAACCAGTATTTCCATTGATGCAATTTGTTGACTCTCATTCTGTCACTTTGCACCTCCTATAAGACAGTGGGAGAAAGCAATACAATCTCCCAGAAACCTTCTCCAGTTCAGGTGGAACAAACCTGGTCCTTTCAGCCTCTCCCCATTTATTAGTGCTCCAGTTCCCTGACCACCTCAGTATCCTTCCCCTGTATTTATTCCAGGTTTTTATTACCTCTTTTTAGTGGGGTGCCAAAACTGGATTCACTATTCCAGTTGTGATTTCACAGGTGCACAATAGAGGAAAGGATCACTTGACTCAACTTCCTAGCTCTTGCTAATATAGTCCAGTATTTAGTGGGGCTTCTTTGCTGCAAGGATACTCAGCTGACTTTCATCCAGTTTGTCCGTCAGGACCCCCAAGTCCTTTCCTGTAATACTGCTTTCTATCCATTGAGCACCCAGTCTCTGTCATTGCAGGGCATTATTCTGTCCAAAGTGAAGGAATTTACATTTTCTTTTGTTTAATCTCATGACACTCCTACCAGAAAGCATCAGGACCATGTCCGGTCTATGAGGCAGAACAATCTGGAAGGCAAGGGTGATGCTAACTCATTCTGTGCCCTGACTGGTTGGCACCATCTACAGGGTCTGAACAGAGTAAACACACCCTGCTAACAGAGTTTATTGTCAGCTTACAACATAGTGAATGATGAATCAGGCCAAGGGTCCATCCAGGAGACATGGCCAAATACATGACTTGAAACAAAGCTGTTAAGTAGGTCTGAGGTCCATTTAGGGAAACAAGGTCACGTAAAGGGTTGAAGACAAGTACATCTATGGCAAAGAGTACTGATCCCACTATTAACGCCACTAGTAACCAGAGAGCAATTGGATTTTCTGCCCTTGTTCACAACACTTACAGTCTGGAAGTCCATCCCCTCCTCCACCTTCCTTATTGTTCTCTGATCCATACCTCGCCAACCTGGCTACCAATAAATTACTGGGTAACCTTTTAAAGGCCTTCCTAGATTCAATTTATGAAATCCACTGATTTCCCCTGATCCACAGAGAGATAATATAATTACAGAAGGCAGGTAAATTTATGCCAGCTCTTTTCAGCTACTTCCTTGTCCTCCTTGTATTCAGAAATAGGTCCCCACACTAAAATCTCTGGCAACTCATCAAATACAAACTATAACATTTACTCTCAATATCCGTTTGAGCTGCAGTTATAAGAACATTTCAGACTCTTTCTGAGGTGAAATGGCAATATCCCACTTTACGAAATGGGCTTTTCTTAAAGCCTTGAGAGTTTCATTCTGGTGCTAGTTTAAATCTGATGCTAGTCACAGATTTAAAGAGAGGGAAAGAACATAAAGAATTGGTGGGATTACCAAAAAGTTTCTTAAAAAATAAATAGAAATCATTTATCAAGTTCAAAACCTTTTCTCTCTGGGATGAGTGTGGATGATATTGCCCAGTAATTATAAACCTTCAAAATCTGTTAATCCTTCCATCATAAGTCTTCTTGTATTTTCCATGCACATTTTTGAGTATAGTTAGTGGAAGGAGGTGATTACTACTGGACTGGTCTACAGTACCATTGTCCTAAACAGTCCCATGACAGTTAAACACTGAGTACCTGACTATGTAGTGGGATGAAGAGTGTAAATTTGAAGTACTGTGAGAAAGGGAGGAAATAATAATTTAAAAAGTGGTTCTCCTTCACAGAGTGACCTTGTTTTAATGTTCTCCATGCCATTCACCCTCCATAGCTGATCAGACAATTCCATTTATCATTATAATTAGGCAGCATCTTGCCAGTTCAATCAGGCTCAATTACTTTAGGCCTCATTAGTGACTGACATACTATAACAAGTGCATCTTCAAATGAGCAAGGTCAGATAAAGAAAGTACAGTATGCAGCCAGCAAACACATTTATAGACCATAACAATACAATGCTTTGGACGGTGAAAAACTTTGCAGTCCCCCTTTTTAAGAAGGCATGAAAATAACGAAGCTAAAAGTAACCTTGCTTAGCTTGCATTATTGCAGCTCCTACAAGTTCCTACCAACTCCACAGCTGAGCAGTGGTGATAAGAAGAAAATCTTCAAATGGCTCAGGAAAAACTTTGGGGCCGTTAGCAACATTCAGTTTAAGTTCCAGGCTCTGGAGAATGACAACTTATACAATGCATCTGAGCAGCTAAGAACTTCAAAACTGTGGAGAAACTGGACTTTGAGACTGTAGTACCACAAATCCTTCTGTGTTGTTGATAGGAATAAGGAGTTCTGCTTGTAAAATACTGTGGAATGTAAAGGGAGCTGATTGGCTTTTACAATAGTGAGTATTTTAGATTTTAAATAGTTATAAGAGGAGGGTAAGTTTAAAGATAATATTGCTCTCTATAAGTATCTTGAGAAGTAACCTCCAGAGATGAAGAAATGCATTTTGAGTTAAATATATATATTAATGTGGTGGGTTTACCTTGGCTGGGTGCCCGGTGCCCACCCTTAGTCCCTCTATCACTCCGCCCCCCCCAAACCTCCGTCAGCAAGGCAAGCGGGGACAGATTAAGATGGAAAAGAAGAACCCGTGGGTTATGATAAAAAGCAGTTTTAATAAACAGCAGAGAAAGCAAGGCTGTGCGCGCATGAAGCAAAAGCAAGCAAAGCCGTTACTCTCTACTTCCCATCTGCAGGTGGTGTCGGGCCTGTCCCGGGAAGCAGGGCTCCAGAATGCGTACCGGTTGCTCGGAGGACAAACATCTTCCCCCCGAATGCCCCCGTCCTCCTTCCTTTATAGTTGAGCTGACATCATATGGTATGGAATATCCTATTGGTCAGCTCTGGTCGGCTGTCCGGGTTGTAGCCCCTCCCAGATCTTGCCCCCC
>VYZX01024224.1:19422-35323 GCA_013401335.1 Brachypteracias leptosomus
TAGTCCCTCTATCACTCCGCCCCCCCCAAACCTCCGTCAGCAAGGCAAGCGGGGACAGATTAAGATGGAAAAGAAGAACCCGTGGGTTATGATAAAAAGCAGTTTTAATAAACAGCAGAGAAAGCAAGGCTGTGCGCGCATGAAGCAAAAGCAAGCAAAGCCGTTACTCTCTACTTCCCATCTGCAGGTGGTGTCGGGCCTGTCCCGGGAAGCAGGGCTCCAGAATGCGTACCGGTTGCTCGGAGGACAAACATCTTCCCCCCGAATGCCCCCGTCCTCCTTCCTTTATAGTTGAGCTGACATCATATGGTATGGAATATCCTATTGGTCAGCTCTGGTCGGCTGTCCGGGTTGTAGCCCCTCCCAGATCTTGCCCCCCCATACCTTTGGTGTTGTGTGAGCACTCATGGCTAGACATAACAGGGATGTGTTATCAACATCCTCTAACTCCCAGTACTGCAGTATGAGGGCTGTATGAGGAAAATCAGCTCAGACAGACTCACTACAATTATTCATATATATAAATATATATGGTGTGGCACTAAAGAGAAAAAGACACATTTGTGAACTAGAAATTAATTTCTTTCACAAAAGAAAGTGGTTTTCTGTAACTATCTTCCAATATGAACAACAGAGAAACACATCCACATTATTTAAAAATGATGATTGAAATGTGTTGCGGGGTTTTTTTCTGTCATACTGGTCTCATGAAGCTGGGAACGTAAATTGTGAGTCTATTGGTGTGCTCCAGCTATGTATCTTTTTAGATATGACTAAAGTCCTTACCCTCTAATGGAGGCAATGGAATCACATCTGTCTCTATTCCATAACTAGGCATTGAGATAACTCAAAACGTAGTTTTACGTGGTGTGAGGCTTCTTTTCATCTAACCTACTTCACCACTGAAGTCTATTGTTTGCCCATTAGGTCATGTTTGCTCCTCAGCAGACAGTGGCAATCCTAAATCTTTTCTCTCCCTCAAGAGCATGTAAGTAGAGCTTGCTTTAGTATTATTATTTTATCCACAGTCACGATCCTTGAAGATCAAATTCACCTTTCCTTTTGTTGAGAAGATAGTACTCAGAAGCCAGACAGAAATTATGATCATTGTTGTGCTTGTATTTCTTTTTATTCTGAATTATCTTCCTAGAATTTTTTTAAATATCTTACATGATGTGAGCACAAAAGTATTGATAATGACTAAATGCACCAGTTTTCTGGTATATCCTTTTGCAGTCTTTCAAATTATAGTAATTTTTTTTTCAAATGTCACCTATATTTTTAGATTAGACTTTTAAAATTTTACATTAATGTATCAAGTTCTTTTCCATTTGTAATATTTAAAAGGTATATTTAAAATACCCCAAATTCATATAGAATATTCTTTAATATATTATGCATTAGAGATAGAAAATAATATATGTAGTGCAGTGATCAATATGCATACAAAAGTACAGGTTTTGATTATCTTACAGATATGTTCTGAGTCACTATTATCTGGTTCACTTTTATTTCTCTACAGAATATTTGAGTACATTATACCCAGAAGTATTTAATTTCATAAGCTGGCAGTGTGCTTTGTGAAGTGTTTCTTTCATTTATTCTTGTCTAATCTTTTATTTATTTATTTATTTATTTTCCTAGGCAGCTATTAACCATAATAACCAAGTATTAAAAAATATAAATAACAACATCCCACTCTTCCTTTCCTTCCCACTTGAAGATGAATCATCTGAACTGTTGTTTATGTTCTTGAAAACTTCACTGAATGACAGTGAATTAAAAGAGAGAATTATGTAAGTAAGAAAGAAAGTGGTTCAGGCTGTGGTTATTCCCATTTTTGCAGCAATGAGTTCTCCAACCTAGGCTGAGATCTTAGAAAAATTCCACCTCAGGTGTTCATGAGACAGGGAGATTAGAGGATGATCTCACACCTCCAGCCAAGGCCATTGCATTTGTCCTTTGGCTGTTTTTTGAAACATAAAATATGACACACACACCTCTCTGAGGTAATGCTATTTGGCACAATACAGAACAATAAGCTGTTTCTGCAATGACTGTTGGAACAGGCCTTACAAACCGCAACAGTTTATACTCCCTACACAAAGTTTACCTTTGACAATGTCTTGAAAAGATACGTAGACATTTGTGTAAGCAGTAAAAAAGCAGCACCAAAATCTTTGGAAAACAAAGTATTCCACTACATTTTTCTACCCTTGGAGAGAGATTGAGAAAGAAATTTGTGGCAAGCGTTGGATATGTCATTAAAGGAACTTCTGGGAAATGTTCAGGCAATACAGAGGTGAACATGATGGAAATATAGCCAATGAAGTTAGAGAATAAGAAATTCTTGTGGAATTATGAAGGCAAAGTTTTGATGGGTGTATAAGCACAGTAACTCATAAAAGCTCTCGTAGATCCACACAAACCATTACGGAGGATCCAAAGGAAAGTCATTCGCATGCTGAGCTGCACAAAAAGAAACGTGGTCAGTAAGTTGAGGAAGGTGATTCTTCCCCTCAACTCTGCTCTGGTGAGACCCCATCTGGACTACTGTGTTCACCTCTGGAGTCCTCAGCACAAGATAGAGATAGACATGTTGGAACGGGTGTAGAGGAGGACCACAAAGATGATCAGAGGGCTGGAGCACCTCCCTTACGAAGACAGGGAGAGAGACTTGAGTTTGTTCAGCCTGGAGAAGATAAGGCTTTGGGAAGACCATATTGTGGCTTTCAATATATTAAAGGGGCTTACAAGAAAGGAGAAAGACTTTTTATGAAGGCCTGTAATGACAGGACAAAAGGCAACAGATTTAAATTGAAAGAGGGTAGATTTAGATTGGACACAAGGAAGAAATTCTTTAGTGAAGGTTGTGAGGCACTTGAACAGGTTGCCCAGANGGCAGCTATTAACCATAATAACCAAGTATTAAAAAATATAAATAACAACATCCCACTCTTCCTTTCCTTCCCACTTGAAGATGAATCATCTGAACTGTTGTTTATGTTCTTGAAAACTTCACTGAATGACAGTGAATTAAAAGAGAGAATTATGTAAGTAAGAAAGAAAGTGGTTCAGGCTGTGGTTATTCCCATTTTTGCAGCAATGAGTTCTCCAACCTAGGCTGAGATCTTAGAAAAATTCCACCTCAGGTGTTCATGAGACAGGGAGATTAGAGGATGATCTCACACCTCCAGCCAAGGCCATTGCATTTGTCCTTTGGCTGTTTTTTGAAACATAAAATATGACACACACACCTCTCTGAGGTAATGCTATTTGGCACAATACAGAACAATAAGCTGTTTCTGCAATGACTGTTGGAACAGGCCTTACAAACCGCAACAGTTTATACTCCCTACACAAAGTTTACCTTTGACAATGTCTTGAAAAGATACGTAGACATTTGTGTAAGCAGTAAAAAAGCAGCACCAAAATCTTTGGAAAACAAAGTATTCCACTACATTTTTCTACCCTTGGAGAGAGATTGAGAAAGAAATTTGTGGCAAGCGTTGGATATGTCATTAAAGGAACTTCTGGGAAATGTTCAGGCAATACAGAGGTGAACATGATGGAAATATAGCCAATGAAGTTAGAGAATAAGAAATTCTTGTGGAATTATGAAGGCAAAGTTTTGATGGGTGTATAAGCACAGTAACTCATAAAAGCTCTCGTAGATCCACACAAACCATTACGGAGGATCCAAAGGAAAGTCATTCGCATGCTGAGCTGCACAAAAAGAAACGTGGTCAGTAAGTTGAGGAAGGTGATTCTTCCCCTCAACTCTGCTCTGGTGAGACCCCATCTGGACTACTGTGTTCACCTCTGGAGTCCTCAGCACAAGATAGAGATAGACATGTTGGAACGGGTGTAGAGGAGGACCACAAAGATGATCAGAGGGCTGGAGCACCTCCCTTACGAAGACAGGGAGAGAGACTTGAGATTGTTCAGCCTGGAGAAGATAAGGCTTTGGGAAGACCATATTGTGGCTTTCAATATATTAAAGGGGCTTACAAGAAAGGAGAAAGACTTTTTATGAAGGCCTGTAATGACAGGACAAAAGGCAACAGATTTAAATTGAAAGAGGGTAGATTTAGATTGGACACAAGGAAGAAATTCTTTAGTGAAGGTTGTGAGGCACTTGAACATGTTGCCCAGAGAAGTTGTGGATGACCCGTCATTGGAAATGTTCAAGGCCAGGCTGGACAGTGCTTTGAGCAACCCGATCCAAGATTTACTAGAAATTAACATCTAGTAAAAGATGTCCTGACCCATGTCAGAGGAGTTGAACTAGATGATCTTTAAAGATCTCTTCCAATCCAAACTATTCTAGGATTATAGGGTTTCTTGCTTACTACAACATCCTTGTTTGGTGCACGTGTTTGGTGATTGCATGCTGTTTCAGTTCTGTAGAAAGGGCTCTCTCTGTATTGTGTTCTGGTCAACATCTCATTAAAAAACACTCAGAAATTGGGCAACTGACAAGTCATATTTATAATTATTACTTTCTCTACTTTTTTTCCTAAATATACTTGAGGAACTTACATGAAAACAGGGAGAGATTGCTAGAAGTGCAGATAAGATTCTTATAAACTTATAATAATACAAAATAATATTTTGTATTAATCTATGAACATATGAATGGAAAAGTAAGATCGTAATAACCCTGGAGCAAATCACTGCAGTAGCAGAATATAGATAAGCTCAGTGTACATTTCATATTGGTAAAAAATTATTAGATTGTATATAGAAAGGTCAATACTTAAAAGTGACAAATATGGCTCCCATTCATCCATTGCACATTACCACTTTAGGGGTGGAGCTAATTTGCTTTTCCAAATGTGGATAACAGTCAGGATTCACAGCTTTCTGAAACTGTGGTGGTGTACTTTACAGAAATTAATATGCTTATGTCCCCAAACCCTTACTCAGATCATTAAATTGCCCTTATCAAAGAAGGCATCAAGAATTTATGTTTAGAAAGTTTCTGCATGCCCTTTATTATCTCTGATTACTCAGGTAAAACAGAGGTCAAATTCATAGGCTCTGAACTGGTGCCATCAATGATTCTATTCATCTGATGTAAATGAGATAGGCTTCTAGAAACAGAGCTTTTGATATAGCCTGCATTTTATGAAATGAAAGGTCATAGGTGGATATGGGTGAATTGCTTTATGAAAAGAGTTCATAGTTCCTTAGAGTAAGGGCTGCTTTTGTTCTTGCAGGGCAGTCTTGGTTTACAAAGTAATTTGTAGCTCAGGAAAATTGTGGGAGGTATGAACTTTATATTTACCTTACATTATCACAGACCACTCACAGTTTTATTCTACATTGGTTCTTACCATACATGCCTGGGTCTCTTTACTTCATAATTGCCCATTGATACTATTGATTTCCTTCCCCTATATGCTGCATGCTATACATAGAGAACCAGATAAAATTTGAGATTCTAAGTGAAGTGAATTTAGTAGTTTTANCTGTTTCTGCAATGACTGTTGGAACAGGCCTTACAAACCGCAACAGTTTATACTCCCTACACAAAGTTTACCTTTGACAATGTCTTGAAAAGATACGTAGACATTTGTGTAAGCAGTAAAAAAGCAGCACCAAAATCTTTGGAAAACAAAGTATTCCACTACATTTTTCTACCCTTGGAGAGAGATTGAGAAAGAAATTTGTGGCAAGCGTTGGATATGTCATTAAAGGAACTTCTGGGAAATGTTCAGGCAATACAGAGGTGAACATGATGGAAATATAGCCAATGAAGTTAGAGAATAAGAAATTCTTGTGGAATTATGAAGGCAAAGTTTTGATGGGTGTATAAGCACAGTAACTCATAAAAGCTCTCGTAGATCCACACAAACCATTACGGAGGATCCAAAGGAAAGTCATTCGCATGCTGAGCTGCACAAAAAGAAACGTGGTCAGTAAGTTGAGGAAGGTGATTCTTCCCCTCAACTCTGCTCTGGTGAGACCCCATCTGGACTACTGTGTTCACCTCTGGAGTCCTCAGCACAAGATAGAGATAGACATGTTGGAACGGGTGTAGAGGAGGACCACAAAGATGATCAGAGGGCTGGAGCACCTCCCTTACGAAGACAGGGAGAGAGACTTGAGTTTGTTCAGCCTGGAGAAGATAAGGCTTTGGGAAGACCATATTGTGGCTTTCAATATATTAAAGGGGCTTACAAGAAAGGAGAAAGACTTTTTATGAAGGCCTGTAATGACAGGACAAAAGGCAACAGATTTAAATTGAAAGAGGGTAGATTTAGATTGGACACAAGGAAGAAATTCTTTAGTGAAGGTTGTGAGGCACTTGAACAGGTTGCCCAGAGAAGTTGTGGATGACCCGTCATTGGAAATGTTCAAGGCCAGGCTGGACAGTGCTTTGAGCAACCCGATCCAAGATTTACTAGAAATTAACATCTAGTAAAAGATGTCCTGACCCATGTCAGAGGAGTTGAACTAGATGATCTTTAAAGATCTCTTCCAATCCAAACTATTCTAGGATTATAGGGTTTCTTGCTTACTACAACATCCTTGTTTGGTGCACGTGTTTGGTGATTGCATGCTGTTTCAGTTCTGTAGAAAGGGCTCTCTCTGTATTGTGTTCTGGTCAACATCTCATTAAAAAACACTCAGAAATTGGGCAACTGACAAGTCATATTTATAATTATTACTTTCTCTACTTTTTTTCCTAAATATACTTGAGGACCTTACATGAAAACAGGGAGAGATTGCTAGAAGTGCAGATAAGATTCTTATAAACTTATAATAATACAAAATAATATTTTGTATTAATCTATGAACATATGAATGGAAAAGTAAGATCGTAATAACCCTGGAGCAAATCACTGCAGTAGCAGAATATAGATAAGCTCAGTGTACATTTCATATTGGTAAAAAATTATTAGATTGTATATAGAAAGGTCAATACTTAAAAGTGACAAATATGGCTCCCATTCATCCATTGCACATTACCACTTTAGGGGTGGAGCTAATTTGCTTTTCCAAATGTGGATAACAGTCAGGATTCACAGCTTTCTGAAACTGTGGTGGTGTACTTTACAGAAATTAATATGCTTATGTCCCCAAACCCTTACTCAGATCATTAAATTGCCCTTATCAAAGAAGGCATCAAGAATTTATGTTTAGAAAGTTTCTGCATGCCCTTTATTATCTCTGATTACTCAGGTAAAACAGAGGTCAAATTCATAGGCTCTGAACTGGTGCCATCAATGATTCTATTCATCTGATGTAAATGAGATAGGCTTCTAGAAACAGAGCTTTTGATATAGCCTGCATTTTATGAAATGAAAGGTCATAGGTGGATATGGGTGAATTGCTTTATGAAAAGAGTTCATAGTTCCTTAGAGTAAGGGCTGCTTTTGTTCTTGCAGGGCAGTCTTGGTTTACAAAGTAATTTGTAGCTCAGGAAAATTGTGGGAGGTATGAACTTTATATTTACCTTACATTATCACAGACCACTCACAGTTTTATTCTACATTGGTTCTTACCATACATGCCTGGGTCTCTTTACTTCATAATTGCCCATTGATACTATTGATTTCCTTCCCCTATATGCTGCATGCTATACATAGAGAACCAGATAAAATTTGAGATTCTAAGTGAAGTGAATTTAGTAGTTTTAGCTCAATTCCCAGCCAACAGCAGATAAAAACGTATGCAACATTGCTCAGTTGACACAGTTTCTTTCATCTGTGCTGAGGAAATGCACTGGAACACATCCAACACTGACAGCAAATTGATTTGCACTCTTGAGATGCTGGCTACTCCTGTCAGAATTGAGTTTGTTGACAGATGGCAGGCAGCATGGAGAAACTTTCTATGGAATTGCTTATATGTTACCCAGAAATGGGTAAAAAATCAAATAGCGGTATGCTGGTAGAAAAAAGGCTGAATACACAGCTATTATAGCCTGAGGTTTCTTCACTTCCTGACAACATTTCTGGTTGTCCAAATGAAACAATGTTCCAATGCTTGTTTGAATTATTTATGATTTTTCTCTTTTACAATGTGTTTGCACATATTTTTTTACATGGAGAAATTTTAAAATGTCTGATATGCAGAGATTAAAGTATGCAGCCAAAGAGTATTGTGTATTCTTCAACCACAAAAATCTACGAAAAATAGAAATATTAGTGTAAGAGTATGTTCTCTGGTATTTGAGAAAAAACCAAGCTTTCTATTTCTGATTTTAAAACTAAGGCTTAGATTTTGTGGAAATTATTTTGTTTCAGTGTAACTAAGGATGATGTGTTTTTCCTAGTTTCTAATCACAACCTGAAGACATAACGTTCCAAATTTCTATATTACTATTGACATTGATATCATGTTTCCTGTTCACATGCAGATTCCATAACCCAAGAGTTAGTTTTAAAACTGTCAAGGGCAAAATGATTCCTAAACAGTGTGCCCTACCTATTTTTTGCTCCTCAAAAATAAGAAAATCTATCAGACCATTTAATTTCCCCATAGTGCTACTGACTGTGATATCAAATTAAATTCTGAAGCGCCTTATTACATTTATTTTAGAATTCAACTAGAAAAAATTACACACTAACAGCAAGGTGTTAAATGGCAAGTGAATGTGACAATTGTGAGGAGGGGCTATGAAATATTCTGATAATACTTGGGAGGAATAGCACGAATTGTCAGCTGGCATTTTTTTTGTTTATATTGATGGTTAATGGGGATATGGAAAAAACATCTCACCTGTTTACCTCCCAAATAAATTTTATGGTCTTAAAACTGTTGGTGCAAGCTCACACACTGCAAGAAGAGGGGAATAGCTAGCTACTCAAGAAAAAGAGAATGCAATGGTAGGAGACAAATATGGCACAAGAAAGAGAAAAGACAATCAAGAAAGAGAAGAATGATAGAGGGAAGGAATAATGAGATATGACAATCATGAGAAATGCTTGTTCATACCCTTAGATGTAATAATATTGACAAAATTTCATATATTCAAATTATGGGCTTGTTAAGCATTAAGATCCAGGAACAGATGGGATGAAAGGGCAAGGCAGAAACCTTTGAATTGGAGATCATATAAAATGTATATATGTATATTCTGATGGAATGCTGTCAACCCCATTATTTATTTTTGTTAATGATGGTGGAAATCGTACAGGAAAATAGTTTGGCAAGACCAACTACTCTACCTCCTGGGCAATTTTCCTGACAGCTAGCTGTTTGATGAGTAGACTACCTATCTTTCCAGGACATCTGATTTCCCAGCTCTTCACCTGGTGAGCTGTTGGCCTCCCAGGCTCTCCAACTGGCTGCTCCACAAGCTCTCCAGCTGGAATGGGGGTTACCTGTGTCACAGAAATCAAGCTCTCTCACTGAAGTCTGTGCTGGCTAGGGTCTGGGAGCATATTTATCTTGAAAACTTTGAAATGTTCCCAGTGTTTCAGAAGCCTGGACAACATCAATATTTCACTGCTCTCAAAACAAAATCTGTCAAAATTTGCTGTGTCACAATGAGAATCCCAGTTTTGTTGTTGCTACCATATTGGTTTTCCTTTAGAAAAGTCCTACTTTTTGTCCCAAATCAGGATGAAGAAAAAAGAAAAACACTTTGGATTTCTTGTCAGAAAGTGATATCATTTCCTTACCATGTCAGTGGTAGAAAGAAATCTTGGTTTCAGAGAATGGAGAAAATCAGAATCACATTCAATACACATGCTTCAGTAAAAGACTGTTCAATTTTTATTCTGAATGCCTTTTGTTTCAGGGGACATTTTCTAAATTACTAGGATGTTTTGTTGTTCTTATTAAAGTATTGAATTAATAATCTCATTATGTGAAATTAGTATAAAGTAACCCTAAAAATCACATATCAGTATGAAAGAGTGTAAGACTGACCTTGAAGAGCACCTTTTAGGCCTTTACTTGGGGATATGACAAGCAAAGCTGGTGGTTTTTCAAAGGTGGCTCTTAGTGTTTGAGGTCATTTCCTGTTTTGAATCAGTGTCTGACTCTGTCTGGGAATTGTATTGGATGCATCTCCTGCTGCCAAAACAATTCAGAACAGAGTTGGAGGGAGTGAGATCACTAAATGCTGAATTAGTTTATACTCTCTGCAGAACTTTAAGGTTTGCCTAGACACCCGCATCAGAGTGAGATTTCATATTGATTTCTGACTAAAAAGGACAGCTGCAAATGAGAAAAAGCACCACTCTTCCTTTCAAGCATTACTTTTCCAACAGGAACATTTCTATTTTCTTGCATCTCTTAACTTCACTTTTTACTTCTCACTTTTCAGTAGAAAGTGAGGGGGAAAGAATTTTCCATTTTCAAATTATTTCAATACCTGGTATTTCAAAACTAAAGTGGTTTGGGAACTACTTTTGTATGCCAGGTTGCATATTTAAACATATACATGGGGACCACTTCTGTTTAATATATTTATCAAAGATCTGGATGAGGAGATCAAGAGCACCCTCAATAAGTTTGCAGACATTAAGTTGAGCGGCAGTGTTGGTCTGCTTGAGGGTAGGAAGGGTCTACAGAGGGATCTGGACAGGCTAGTTGGATGGGCCAAGGCCAATGATATGAGGTTCAACAAGGCCAAGTGACACTCCTGCACTTGGATCACAACAACCTCGTGCAACGTGCCAGGACTGGGGAAGTGTGAGTGGAAAGCTGCCAGACAGAAAAGGACCTGGGGATACTTTTGGTTGGCAGACAGCTGAAAATCAGCCAGCAGTGTGCCCAGGTGGCTAAGAAGGCCGACAGCATCCTGGCTTGTATCAGAAATAGCGTGGCCAGCAGGACTAGGGAAGTGATCTTCCCCCTGTATTCAGCACTGGTGAGGCTGCACTTTGAATACAGTGTTCAGGTTTGGGGCCCTCACTCCAAGAAGGACATTGAGTTGCTGGAATGTGTCCAAAGAAAAGCAAAAAAGCTGGTAAGGGGTCTAGAGAACAAGTCCTACGAGGAGCGGTTGAGGAAACTGGAGTTGTTTATTCTGGAGAGAAGGAGACTGAGGGGAGACCTTATCACTCTCTACAACTATGTGAAAGGAGGTTATAGAGAGGTGGATGTCAGTCTCTTCTCACAAGTAACAAACAATAGGACAAGAGAAAGTGGCCTCAAGTTGCACCAGGGAAGTTTAGATTGGACATGAAGAATAATTTCTTCACTGAAAGGGCTGTAAAGCACTGGAACAGGTTGCTCAGGGAAGTATTGGAGTCATAATCCCTGGAGATATTTAAAAGATATGTAGATGTGGCACTTAGGGACATGATTTAGCAATGGTCTTGGCAGTGTTAGTTTTATGGTTAGGCTTGATCACCTGAAAGGTCTTTTCCAATCAAAATAAGTCTATAGTTCTGTCTCAAAAGAGCATTCTCCAAAATACATGGCAGAACTTTACTGAAGTCATTTTCTCTAGTTTAAAGAAGAAAAGCTTGACTTGTCTAACTATGGACATATAGAGGCATACCGAAACACCATAGGGTATGCTGACACCTGAAGGGAATTTACTGACCTAATGACACATCTGTGTATGTTCCCACATCCTTCAGAAGCAACAAAAAGGCAGACAGTACCTCCTCGCAACCAGTGATAGGTGCTTATCTGTGGCTAAGCAACTGAATTCTGCCAAGAAGTTATTTATCAAAATTCTGAGTTCAAACATTTTCTTCCTGTTCTGTTTTCTATCTGAACCCTAAAAATACGTAAATTTATGCAGGTCAGGTCAGAAACATAGTCTTGTAAAATTATGCTTCCTTTCATAAAATCATAGTACAATATGTTATGGTCCTATTTTCCCTAATACTCACCTACAGAAATTAAGCGGAATATTCCCAGATGATCTCACAAATCAATAAATGTAAAAGCAATAATTAATAAGACATGAGAAAGGTATGGAATTCTTCACAATGGCAGCAATTAAACTTAGCCTTCACTGAGAAGAACTGTTCCCTGTTACATCCAGATTTCTCTGCCCTCGTAAAAGAGAGATGTTTCACAAAATAAAATTGTGCACTCAGCTGTTGTAAATGTATTTTGTTTGAATTTTTGCATTGATCCACTGTATGCAAACATTAGAACCAACCAGCAAGGCATGAAATTCTTAGAATTAAAGGAAGACTAGGAAGTCAAAAGGTGTGATTTGTATTTAGTCAGCCAGTATATTTCAAGAGGTTTTTTCTCCAGCCTTAATAAGCATTGATCAAAAAACAAGTGGTTCATCTACTCAGGTTTTGGAACACACTAAAAACAGTGAGCCAAGTTTCAGAAGCTTCGGGATGGGAAAGCCCAGCTTGAAGCAAAACTTCAGTCACATTACTGCTATCTGTGCTAATGGGTTAATAAGGAGAGTGTCAGTTTGAACTGTTCTGTGTGTTTCAGTATGTTAGGAAAGACATTTGTTTGCATGAAAGGAGAAAGGCTATGCTTGCAATTAAAGCATAATGTTTTCATCCACTGTGACACTTCTGAACTTTGAAGTAGTTTGATATCTACAAGATCAGAAAAGAGTTTGCACTTAGCCAGCATAGACAGTGAGGTGCAGTAATTATGAGTTAAGTGGTTGAGGTATCTGGCTGTGAACAGGTACTTTGGAAAGAATTCTTTGAAATGACAGAAAATTGTCTCTGACTTTTATTCTGATTAAGAATAGCTTTTCTTATTTTCTTCATGAATATACATGCATGTTTCATTTTAATAACATGACTCCATGAGTATTGGGAAACAATTATTTTTTTTTATTACAACTTTTGAGCATTCCAGTCCTGAGTTGAAAAAGTAACAGGCAGGGAAATAATTTACTCTGTAATGATTTACATTTAAATTCATTTACAACAAACGCCCTTTGTGTGTGTAAGAGGTTTCGGTAACTGATGACATTCTATTGTACATGAACACAGAGCAAATAGCCATCTCATGATATCCAAGCTGGATTGGTTATGATTATTCATTAATTCCTCTGCCAATTTGAAATACCACTTTACAAGGAACCAAGCAGCTACAGTATCTACCCAAGGCCCAGGAAGCTGGTAAGAGCAAACATTTTTCTGAACTGGGAAACATGAATATCCGTACTAAAAGCAGGGCAATATATGGCACAATCACTTTGATTGTACAGTTGAGAAAAACAACTTTCATTAAAGCCAATAAGTGTTTTGTGTACTGAAAACACTGAAAGACTTTTAGATATTTCAGTTTATCTTGTCCTTTAGCTCCCTGGTTATAGAGCGTGGAGACTTACAATGATTATTATCTTCTTAATATGTTTTTAAAACTATGTTAATTAAAATGTCTTTCATAGCAAATATCTTGGCTTACAAGAATGCTTCCATTTTTTCAGCTTGCCAGTGGCTTCTTTTGTGACTGGATTTGTGCATGTGGTTTTTTATTTTTCTTCCTGTATAACAGTACCTTGTTTTTAATCACAGAACTTGGAGGGGAAGAGGAAGCTGTGGAATTGACTGGGGAAAGTAGTAACAAATGAACATGGAAAAAGACTACAGAAAATATGGCTGAGGTGGGAGACAAAAGTGAGCTTACATCTATAGATTATGTGTAATGGACTGTGGACAGTTGTGAGGAAAGTAAGAACATGAAGGAATGCCATATGAAAGTCAGAAAGGAAACATGAAACGGGGGACAGCAGAAAACTGACAGAAAATAAGGAAAAGGGCTAGGAGAAAGCCAATATAGTCTTGGGGAAAGGGAGGAATCTCATTGCATTCATTTGGGTATGGGGAACATTGCTTAGAGCAGCTAAAAAGAATAATTCTTCAAGAATGAATTGGAAAGCAATTCTTAAAAATAGTACAGCTGAAAAACAAAGAGCTTCCACAAATAATTCAACTAAGAAAACATAGAGTATTTTGGGCTGTTTACCTGGCAGTCATTGAACTTTGTGAGAATTAACTATTTAGAGCAAATACAGAGAACTGTCAATCCAACTGTCAATCCTTTTGAGAAGGCAAATGTACCATCTTTAAAACTGCTTTCATGACATTTTGAATCATACAATATCATAGAATCATAAAATTTTTCTAGTTGGAGGAAACCTTTAAGATCATCAAGTCCAAGCATTAACCCAGGACTGCCAGATCACCACTAAAACACATCCCTAAGAGCCACATTTACCCATCTTTTAAATACCTCTGGGATGGTGATTCCAGCATGTCCCTGGGAAGCCTGTTCCAGTGCTTTACGACACTTTCCATAAAGAATTTTTTCCTAATATCTAATCTAAACTACCCCCGGCACAACATGAGGCCATTTCCTCTTGTCCTATTGCTTGCTACATGGGAGAACAGACCAATCCCCACCTTGTTACAACCTCTTTTCATATCATATGAACAGCAGTAGCTTTACAACAGAAGATTCATCATGACCCTGCAAAATCTCCATGCAGTCTCCCAGAGAGTAGAAGCTGTTTCAGGCCTAGCTTTTTTTTCATTGTGGTGGGCTGGTCCTGGCTGGACAACAGGTGCCCACTAAAGCCATTCTATCACTCTCCCTTCTCAGCTGGACAGGTGAGAGAAAATGTAAGGAAAGGCTCATGGGTCGAGACAAAGACAGGGAGAGATCACTCAGCAATCACCGTCATGAGCAAAACAGACTCAACTTGGGGAAATTACTTTAATTATTACCAGTCAAATCAGAGAATGATAATGAGAAATAAAATCAAATCCTGAAGAACACCTTCCCCACTCCACCTTTTCTTTCTTCTCAGGCTCAACTTTATTCCCGATTCCCCTATCTCCTCCCCCTGAGCAGTGCAGGGGTACAGGAAACTGGGGCTGCAGTCACTTCATCACACATTGTCTCTGTCACTCCTTCCTCCTCAGGAGGAGATCAGGAGGAATACTCCTCACACTCTTCCCCTACTCCATCATGGGGTCACTCCCATGGGATACAGTCCTCCACACTTCTCCAATGTGAGCCTCTTCCATGGGGTCTAGTCCTTCAGGAACAGACTGCTTTAGCATGGGTGCCCCACAGAGTTACAAGTCATATTCAGCATGGAATCCTCTCTCCATGGGTCCACAGGTCCTGCCAGAAGCCTGCTCTAGTGGAGGCTTCCATGAGGTCACATCTTCCTTTGGGCATCCATCTGCTACACTGTTAACCTCCATGGGCTGCAGGGAGGCAGCCTGCCTCACCATGGGCTTCACCACAGGCTGCAGAAGAATCTCTGCTCTGAAACAGGCTATTTAGAAGGGACAAGTGTGGAAGAAGGGGTGGAGGTGTTGCCCTCTATGTCAAGGAATGGATAAACTGTGAAGAGTTGTCCCTGAAGAATAGCCATGAGAAGGTTGAGAGCCTATGGGTGAGAACGACAAAGGGAGCTTTGTGGTTGGTGTTTACTACAGGCCACCTGATCCAGGGGAGGTTATCGATGAAACCTTCATGCTCCAGCTCCAGGAGACATCACACTCGCAGGCTCTCATCCTGCTGGGGGACTTTAACCACCCTGACATCTGCTGGAAAAGTAGCACGGCAAGCTGTAGGCAATCCAGGAGATTCCTAGAGTGCCTGGATGACAACTTTTTAATTCAAATAATAGACAGCCCTACCCGAGGGGATGTGGTTTTAGACTTAGTGGTGACCAAAGCAAGTGAACTTCTTGGGAACATCAAGATTGGAGGCAGCCTGGGCTGCAGTGACCATGCACTGGTTCAGTTCACTGTGCTAAGGGGTATAGGACAGATGAAAAGCAAAGTCAGCACTCTAAACTCTTCAGAGAGTTACTCAACAGGACCCCTTGGGAGGCAGTCCTCAGAGACAAAGGAGCAGAGCAGAGCTGGCAGATCTTTAAGGAGGCTTTCCATAGAGCGCAGGAGCTCTCAATACCCATGTGCAGGAAATCAAGCAAGAAAGGAAAGAGACCGGCATGGCTGAGTCAAGAACT
>VYZX01024224.1:35554-49199 GCA_013401335.1 Brachypteracias leptosomus
CCTGTGGAAAGGGACTTGGGGGTGCTGGTGGATGAAAACTGGATATGAGCCACCAATGTGCAATTGCAGCCCAGAAGGCCAATCACATCCTGGGCTGCATCAAAAGAACTGTGACCAGCAGATCAAGAGAGGTGATTCTGCCCCTCTACTCTGCCCTGGTGAAACCTCACCTGGAGTACTGCATCCAGTTCTGGAACTCCCAGCACAAGAAGGATGTGGACATATTGGAGCATGTCCAGAGGAGGGCCACCAAAATGATAAAGGGAATGGAGCATCTCTTGTATGAAGACAGGCTGAGGGAGTTGGGGCTGTTCAGCCTGGAGAAGAGAAGGCTCCGAGGGGACCTTATAGTGACCTTCCAGTATCTGAAGAGGGCCTACGTAAAGGCAGGGGAAGGTCTATTCAAAAGAGGTTTTAACGATAGGACCAGGAGTAATGGCTTTAAGCTAGGAAAGGATAGCTTTAGATTGGATATTAGAAAAAAGTTCTTTAATATGACAGTGATAGATCACTAGAATGGGCTGCCCAGGGAGATGGTGGAGGCCCCATCCCTGGAGTCATTCAAGGTCAGGTTTGATGGGGCTCTGAGCGGTCTGACTTAGGTAGAGATGTCCCTGCTTGTGTAGGGAGGTTGGACAAGATGACCTCTAGAGGTCCCTTCCAGCCTAAAACATTCTATGATTCTATGAAACCTGAAGCAACTCCTCCTGCTCCTTCACTGACCTTGGTAAGCCTACTGGAAGGCTTATAATTAACTGATAGCAAATGATGTGTTAGGTAGTCCACAAAGGGCATGATTACAACAAAACTAGACTTCAGTGAATTTGTGGATACAGAGAATTAGAAATAGAAAGACAGGATGTAGCTAGGAATAGAAATACTTTCACTGCAGAATAACATCAGCACTTTTTTGTTTTGTTAATTTTTATGTATTTACAGAGATAGGATATAAATATATATACCTGTATATATATAAATACACACATAGAATGTAATACATAAGACACAGTCAGATGCATGTAGAGACATACATGAAGAGACAAAGTTTTTTAAAATGAATGCCAATCTTGTACTTGGTAATGTGTATATAGTTCTCCTAGATTTTGACAAAAACCACATATCTGAAGATAGAATTCAGCTACAATTTTCATAGAACCTAGCAAACCCATATTTTGTAGTAATGCAATTCTTCTAAACATCATCATACATTCTAAAAAGATTTTTTTTTTTACCCTGTACATAAAATTCTGCAAAAGATAACATCTGAAATGTTTACATTTATTTGGGAATGTTTTTCACACTGCAGTTGTCACAATGTCCCAGTTATATATTCTTGCTGCATTTCTAGACTACTGTGCTTTTCTAACTCCTCACATGTACTTTCCAGACTGTACTGAATACTAAATAGAATTGTACTGAAAAAATCACAATTTTAGCTCCATCAAAATGGGCTCCTTGGGATTTTATCCCTGATAGTTTGGTTCTTGTTCATTATTTGTTCATGAAAAGGAAAATGTTTTATGTGTGACAGCTGGAGCTGTTTCTATGAAAATTTTTTGGTTAGAAAATGGAAAAACAGTCTGGGGAAATTGCATGGAGGACCACAACCTTAAGTCCTGAAATTATGGCTATAAAGAATAACATATTCTGCTGTATAGCAAATATTCTTTTCTAAGACCATGTACCCAGTCATTTCCAGTGGGTCACTTTTATCTTTTTTTTTTCTTTTTCAAATTAGTCACTCTGTATTAAACATTAGCTTGAAAGACTTTTAATGATGTACCCCAAGGAACAAATATCTCTAAAAAGAGTATTAAAATATACAGTATGCATATCAGACTGTAGCGAGGAATTTTTGTCCTATTTTTACATGACAGCAAGCTACAGATTTTAAAGCAAAAATCAGAAATGAAGCAGGATTACATGCAGGCATTAGGCCAAAACTGAACTGTGAAAATTTAAATTCTTGTGTAGGCTTCAAGATTACTTTCTTCTCTTGATGGTATGATTTTCAGATTTGATATTTTCTCTTCACTGTTTCCATAACCCTTATTTCAAGAGACAATAACTTTATTAAGATAGTGTTTGCTCTAACATTCTTATCATTGTAGAGGATGTTTTGTGTTAATAGAATACCACATGGCAATATTGATCTGCTCAGAGTTCAGATTTACCTTTGCCTTATCACAGAATTTTGTCCTGTCCTGTTTTCTTCTCTTCTGTTCTGGGAGATACTTTTTCAGGTCAACTGTCAGCCACATGCAGGTCATCACCCGAAAATGGAAATAAAAAATTCAAACAATTATTGTGCTGGAAATATGAAAAGCTAGAAAACTTTTACATTAGGCTGAAAGTAGTTGCATCTTGCACTGTGAGATCTTTGAATAAAAATTGGTGTTCTGTTGATTATTTCTGTACTTAACATCTAGAATTCCATTGAAGTTAACTATTAAGAAAGAGCAGTGATTGAGGGATGTGAGTGTAAGCACAGCTTTACACTTATTTATCCTTTCTGTAATGATGATAAATGCTTTGTTTGTTAGTCCTACATATAAACCTATTGCTTAACTGCATTTGTAGATAAGACTATCTAGGTCTAAAACTGTGCCAATCAACCCCAAAGTTAGCGACTCTTTTGAAGATACTGCTTACGCAAACAAAATGAGCACAACATCATTATTTAAGTGTAGTATATATTTTAAACAATCTCAGTAATTGCTAAAATATTTAAATAGAAAAAAAAAAATCAATTGTATTCAGTAAGATTCTATATAAACCAGTAGAACCATTTAGTGTATGAAAAAGAAACAGAAACAGTTAACAGGAATTCCTACTAGTAAAGATACCATGTGCAGAATTCATCAAGGTCTCACATGGGTTTCCAGTAGGCAATGCCTATGGCCAGGTAGATTTATTTCTTCCCTGAAATGCATAATAGCAAGAATACAGAATTTGGGTTTGAGGTTATCTTTTGACCATCTCTCATATCTGCCAATAGGAGACTTGACCCACCTTCCCTCATCACCATCATTATCACCTTTTATGTGAGCCAGAATCCCTGCATTTGCAGAAAAACTGCTTTAAAAGAACAAACAAACAAAACCAAAACAAAATATGAGCTATTTTAAGTTTGGGAGTTCTGTTTTTTAAAAGCAAGGAGTACTATTTGCCTTTAAACATTTTCTTTAAGCAAGATATTTGTTTGGATTCTTACACATGGCCTCACTAGACACCACATTGTTTCTTTTCTTTGTTTTATTGCTGATGAGCTTCATTGAAACACAGTGGGGCAGTACTGTCTGCAAAGACAACAGTTTCTGCATCTCCATGGCATGAACAAAGGGGAATGGTTTCAAGGCAAATAGCGGAAACTTGTATTCATTCTTGCAATACAGGATGTGAGTACTCATGCAAGGTGCAGTTATTTTTCAATATATGATTAAAAGGAAACCACATAGGCAAAGAGCATATTCCTAGCTAGCTGAGTACAGAGATCTTAGACTGATAGGTTCTACAACAGGTGTTATGACTGACAAACAGAACAAGCCAGGACTCTTACAGAGAAAATAATTGCAAAATATTCAGTTGCAATGTAGGCACTTAAGGCTATTCATTGTTTACTGAACACCTTCAGAATGCTGAAACTTTCACTGAATGGCAGGCTTTTTCTGATTACCTGCAAGGGCTTAGCCCTTTTGTTCCTGCAATCAATCTCCTTAGCTGTTTTTCCAAAAACGAAAGGCTCAGTTGGAATTTGAGCCACTCACAACAGTGTCAGAAAATATAAGTGTAGAGGACTTAATCCTACATGCATAATGCTCTTAATTTATTTTCATAGTTCATGTTTGCCAGTTTTCCTTCACAAGCTGACTGCCCATGGCCACACTTGCAAAAAGATTGAGGCATAAAAGATATTAAGTTTCCACAATTTTCATAAAAAATTTCATCTGGGAGTTGTCAAGAATACAAAATGCCCTGTATTAGTTTACAGTATTATTTTAAAATTGCAGTCTAAAGGTAACAGCCATCTATGCTATTTGAGTGGCCTGCCATCTAATCAGCATGTGTATTGTCACAGTGCATGGTGCCTCTTGCTCAGATGACAATGGGAGTACACAAAATAGAATGAAAATTTTTACAAGGAAGTAGCAAATAAATGAATATGCTGGTGAAAAGAATCTCGGAAAAAGGGAGAGTTATAAAGAGTAAAGTAAAGGAGTAGACCTATCACAATAAGGATACCCAGAGGACCTCAGGTGACAGTTCTGTACAACATATGTTTCTCAACTGAATCTGACTGCAAAACATTTTTTCCAAAAATCTGAAGAAAATGTTGTAATAAACTTTACAAGAGAGGGGAGAACTTAAAAAATTTAATCACATTCTCTTCTACTAGGCACTGTGAAATGAAATGCCTGTATTTCCAAACGCATATGTTTGGAAACTATCAAAAAAACCCCATGGGATAATTTTCAGCTTTTCACAGAATTTTTGCATCTTGTTGGAGGTCTTGTGGTTTTTTGCTTCTCCTTCAGAGGTTTAGATTGGTAAACTGATTAACAAAGATACACAAGTCCAGCAGAGCAATGTCTAAGTGATAACAGATAGGTTTATGAAGTTATAAAGAATGAGAGCGAAACACAAGGATGGACAGACAGTACCTTTTAATTAAGTCTTCAGCAAACAGACAAGTTCCACTTATTTCATGACACAGTGTACCCAGTACTTACCTGTAAAGTTTGCCTGTAAAGTCGTAAATGAAAGACATCAAGGAGTTAAAGAAAAGTCAATTCAGTATGTTAAGATGATAAGTACTAGAAAACTTCACTGTGAAAAGCAATTCAATGAAGACATCTTGTTGAGAACATTTATTTTGAAAAAAGTTGTTGTGATGTAAGATTGAAAAAACATCTTCAGACATTTTAAAACTTCCAGTGTTTGCTGGATGGAAATGTCAGTTTCCTCCATTTATTATCCCCTATGTTTGCCAGTTTAGCTCTTATTCTGATGAAGTTAGTTGAACAGACCTATGCCTACTCACTCCAGCACCCACTCATGTATGCAGATACCCCACACTGTCAATGAAGATATAAACAGGAGGGAAGAGTATGATGTTTGCCCCCACTTTAATTTATAGATATGGCAGGAGGAGAGAGCCATGCACAAGCTACACATCTGGATCATGACTGCTCTTCAGTTCCCATGAGATGGTCTACAGTTCACTATGGAATGAATCTTTGTCAGAGTTATGCTTAGTCTGATGTGACTTCTCAGTTATGTCATGGCTCCAGCCCTGCCAGTAGGCTCCTCATGATGCAACTCAGGAGGAGTTGCAACTGCATGCATCTGCAATAGATCAAAATCACCAGCTGGTAGAGGTTGTTTTAGCTCAGACAGATATATAGTGCTGCTTGGGCACAGAAGCAGTTCACATGAAGCAATACATGAATAAGTAATTCTTCCCAGAAATAGAAGTGTGCAGGTATCTAGAAGCAAATTTATGTCAACTCCAAAAGCAGTTTCACCTGTTTTGTAAGTTTTTTTGTTACCTAAGATATTCCAATACTTATTATTTCAGAGAAAAAAGAATTGATTTTATTCTTGTGCTGTTCTACAGATGTGTTTGAAAGACACCATGATCCCATCAAGATTATGCTCTAGCACTCCCACAAAACAATGTTTGCCCTATACAATATAACTTCATTTTGCACCTAATCATCTCTAGTATTTCATGCTGAGAATCTGATATGAAGTGGCTTTACATCTCAAAAATAAAGGAAAGCAATGACAATATTCCAATATGAAACAAAACAAGATTATTGAGCTCTTTATCTATGATTACTGATACCCTGTAGTTTTCATACAGTCATTCATGATGGATACAGTCCATTTTTGCTGTTTTGTGTTTATATTGCATGTTATCATTAATCATAAACATAATTGTCATAGAAACAGAAATGTCTTTTCCCAGACATTTCATTCTAAAATATAATTATCTAGACTTCCTGCTGTTAATGACATAGAATTCTAATTACTTCAAAATGAAACTATTATTCATAAACTTCAGGCTTGTAACACACATGTTTACAGTAGATGGAAACTATTATACAATTTATTACTGTGGAGCTCTTATTTGCCACAGGCTTAACTACTTTGTTCCTTAGCACTGCTTTTGTCCTATCCCATTAAGGGATGATAAAGTACTCAACTCCCTGTTTACTCAGAAAGATATGAGCAGAAATCCTCCTTCACTGACAATGGGCATTCAAATTTTCTGCCTGTAAATAAACTACAGCTGTGCTTTCCTGTCCTTTGGAGCTAGAAGTGGCAGCAATTTAATTAGCAGCCACTAGTTCTTAGTCAGATAATTCTCACAGTTTCTAATGTATACGAAAGATAGAAAATTATATATAGAGTAATGGAAACTTAGATTCATGAGGAAGAAATAAAAATGGTGACTTGAGTAATTTTTCCAAATTTTCAAAGATAAATTTTAAGAGTGTTGCATTCATAGCTGTTTTTTACAGAAAAAAAAATATGCAAATTTGGAAAGCAAATACAATTATTAGCATGTGAAAATGGTATTTTTTTTGCTATAGGCAACCACTCTTTACTGCATCCATAATTCTTGAGCTCTTGCTACTCTTTCCTAAGATTGTGTCCAAGAGCAGGATACCTGTGACAGAACACAGTTCAGAAAAAAAAGAAATTTGTTAAAGAAACATAACTTAAAAGTAAACAAGATGTAAAGCAATTCCAAAGAGCAAATATAAAAAGACTGAAGAGCTTTTTTTTTTTTTAAAGATCAAGATTTTGTTCTAGTTCCTGGAAAATCCTACTGACATATCTTAGACTCACTTGTTTTCCTTCTTCTTAATACACAGCGGAAGAGAACACTACAAGATTTAAAATGTAGATAATATTCCATTCACATATATCATTCCATTATTATGTATTTAGAGAAGGAAACAGTTGAAGAGAAGAAAAGATCAACAAGAACATATCAATAAATGGATAAGAAAGAAGATATAAAAGAGAATGCCATTTTGGAAAAAATCAAGTCTCAAAGAAACTAATAAAATAGAAGAAGAGGGAATTTTGCTGTTGTTTACTCTGTTGTGGAACTCAAGCACCACGAAAAATATTTTCTGAAAAAGCAGATTATTGTAACCAATTGCAAAACTTTAAGCAATATCTTAATTTTGATAACTGTAAAGATATTATTTTTAAGACATGTCTTGACTTGTACAAACATAGCTTAATTCTCTCTTCACAATAGGCTTATAATGTGCATATAAAAGTTGTTTTTACTCATCCTTACAGTTCATCTTATGAAGAAAACAGATTGATAAATGAATTAATTACTGAAGTTCTTCCTAAGTGTAAAAGGGTGGAACACAGGTGGAAATTTCTTAAGTAAAAAAAAACCTGCACAGAAAAGCAGGTTTCTAGATAATTCTTAGATTAAAAAAAAAAATGGAAAAAAACCCCGAGATCACCAAGGAATCTTGGAACACTGGAAAATAACACTCTGATGTCTTTTCATGTTTTTTACAATTTTACCAGAAAAAATTTAAAAGTGTCTATATTTAGCCCACATCCAGAGCTAAACTATAGCTCTATCACCAAATGACCCCTCCCCAACCAAATGGAGGACTAGGACAAGGAGAGGAGACTCAAAGGTTGAAATGAAATGAAAATAACAAACAGATTTAATGAAACAAAAAAACCCCTAATAGTAACACTAATGTCAACATAAAGTATACAAAGTTATGTTCAGCTCAACAAATGTATAGCAGTCACAATAAACAGGAAAGCAATTCTCAGGAGCAGAATGGCAACCAAGCCCAGCCAGTGATGGGAAGAAGCAGAACAAAAAGGAGGAGCAGTGGGAGGCCCCTTCCTTAGCTAACTTCCCCCTTTATAGTGAGCCTGACATTTATGGGTTAGGATACACCCGTGAGCAAACTTGGATCAATTGTCCTGGCTGACTCCAAACTGCTAATGGCCTGTAGACCATGGTTAGCCTATGTTTCTGTCCCAGTAAAACCAGGACAAAAAGATATCTAAAATTTCTCTTGGAAGCTCTCTCATGAATTATTCTTTTCACTTTTTGTTTTATTAAAATATTCTTAAACAAGAAGTGTCTTATTAGAGTACCATGACTATATATTATAATTTATTTCCTTTTATAATCCTGGTTACCATAGGTATATATCTTACTACATAAACATCAGCAGGGTTTTGAGCAGTCAGAACGTGAGAATTAATTTCTGTGATATTTTCTGTGCTTAATGGACTGAAATGATTGTGCTGTGTTTAGAAATCTTCACAAGTAAAAGATTCAGCTATATTGTGTTTCAAAACACTGTGTCCTAGCTACTATATTATATAATATTGTGTTTGTTTCTTGGTACTATACTGAGGAAAAGAGAGGAAAACAGAAGATAGGTTCCTTCAATGATCTAATTTCTGGCTAGTTGCTTATTTAGAGCATACATGTAAAAGTTGTGTGGTGTGTAAAGAATATAAGAAATCTAACGGATATGTGAAAGGTAAAGAGGTAAAGGAGACAGAGAAGGTACAGCAATGTACAAAAGGCAGAGAAGTTGTCTCAAATATAAGGACATTTAGTTTGCGAAGGCGTCTAGCAGATGGTTATTCAACATTAAAGAAAAAATAGAAAAAAAAAAAAACACCTATCCCTGGATGTATTCTAATAAACAAGAGAGAGCAGAGAAAATGCGAAAACTCAAACTTTCAAATCACTGGGATAGATGGATTATCAAAGCCTTATTGAGGTTCAGCTAGACCTGATAAGAAGGAAGAAACAAAGTATCATGGGAAAGAGCAAACTTATTTCTAGTTATCTGAGGGGGTTTATAGTATTACGTAAAGCTTAATATGATATGTTTTAAGGAGTCTTAGGATGTGTCCAAAACATGCTGTGGGATGTTTAGTAGAAGGAACAAAAGTAGGAAAAGGGATGGGTCCGTGTGGATCTGCATCTTTGGTGTTCGTATTCAATCTCACTGTTGGCTGGTCCTACAGGGTGGTACTGAAGTAAACAGATGTAATATAAGAAATCCCCTGCTCCTTAAAGTCCACTGGATCTTGCTTCCCTTAACAGCAAGTGTAGTAGCATAGTGACGTCAGTGATGATGATGACTTTTAAAATTCATAACTTTTCTTTCACTGATAATAGTAACACATCTGATGTCACAATGAATTGTACATCTGTGCAGCTTTAAATCAATAGCATAGATACAGCTTCTAAGCTGAAAGTCCAATAATATGCTTGTGTCCACAGTACTTCATATTCTATATGCAGTTCATGCTGTTCATGCTCTCCTAGTGCTTTCAATCACCTTCAAAGAGATGCAACTTGTACTTTTTTCCCCAAAAGTTTTACTTTTTGCCTCCTTTCACACATACTGTTATCTGTATGTTGTTTACAACAGTATGTTTGAGACTTACGTAACAGTCTCATAATCACTCTCACTTACTTGATTTAATGACAATATTACAATATTGAGTGGTTTGAAAATAATTTCCTATAGTATATCATACACCTCTCTATACATAGATATCCAGCCTAACCTATTCATCTAGCAAAGACAGGTAGGTACTTCCAGGCTGAGCCCATTGTAACAAAGCTATCTAAGACAGAAGGGAAAAATCACCTTCTAAAAGTGTTCATCATCTTCTAAGCAACTGTTGAGGAAGTCCAGTTGACTTGACTATACACTTAGCTTAAAACACTGAGATAAACTTTATATTCCCTGTAAATGTGGGATTCTAACTACCCATAGCTACCAATGTACCAGAACACCTCAGTCAATGCCAGATACCTGAGCATGGCACCCAAAGAGCCCAAGACCTTTTATTTCTTTCACTATACCTCCACAGCAGAAGGAAGTAGTCATCTCAGAAGACAAATCTAACTCTAAACATTTGAAAATAAAAGGTTGATTTTTGTTAGCTGTAATAAGCTTGCAAAATGACTAATAACATATCTCAATATGAACACATTCACTGTGTTTAAGCTTTTCCTTTGCTAAGTACTAGTCATACCTGACAAACAAAGAATGATGGGTTTATAAGTGCTGATTTTTCCTTCTGCTTTATATTCTTAACTTGCTCATCATTGAGAAAGATCACTGTTTCAACTGAATAGTAACATAAAGGACTAAAAGATGTTAACTACCCAGACTTTGCCATAAATGAAGAACAATGGTTAAATAACAAGTAAAAGGCAGTGATGGTAGATATGGAATCTTCAATTTTACCTTATTTTTAGTTCCTCCCCTGTATATCCTGAAGAACTTGACAGTCTGTTAATCAATAAATTGTGGGGAATTTATTGCTGCATGATATTTATACTCTTTTTTTTCATTTTCACATCTAACCAGGAATTGAACTGCTATAAACACTGAGCAGCATTCACAATGTTGCAAAGGCAGCTGAGAACTATAAGGATTAGATCCCTTGAAATTCATGTGCAGTTTTGTTTGGGGGGATTAATTTAGACCTGTTACATTAATGTCCATCTCCATCTGATTATCATTACTGACAGTTTGATAAAACATGGATTAAGATTAAAGCAGGGGAAAAAATGTGTTAGTATACTATGTAATAGTTGAACCTTACCAAAATATGGAAGCCCACAGCTATACCCTATCATATCAAAGCAACACCCTCTCTTTCCCAACATTACTGTTATGGGAAAAATTTGCATATTTAAAAGCAAAACTTGTTTTCGAATGAGTCTTATCTACAACACTCTGACATGCTGTCATAGTAGATTACACCTTTTTATGCTTTTGATTGTAAAATAGACTTCTATAAACAGCAACATTGAGAAAGATACCACGTCACTAAGATCTAAGTGATTTTGTATTAAAGATTTGAGTAGCTGAACACGATGCATCAGTTTTAAGAAGTCTTAGGTAAATGGGATGGATAAAAAAAAGTACAAAGTGGAACAGAGAAAAAGTAACTTTTAAAGTTATGTTTGGACTAAGCCTACAGCACAGCATACATATTTGAACTTTAGGTTAGTTTATGTGATCTATATATTGGGTCTGGCTGGGATGGAGTTAAATTCCCCCCTAGCAGTCCTCATAGTGCTGTACCTTTTATTTGTAGCTAGAACGGTGTTGATAACACATCTAGCAGCCACCCAAGGTCAACTCACCACAATGTAAAAAGCTATTAGGAAAGGTATTTAACTTTTTATTTCCTCAGCTCATTTTTCAGGGAAGTTTACAGTATGTCAAAAAAGGGACTGGCCACTTGGGAGGATATAGGAACATTACCAGAGTATGTAGGGATGCAATGAAGAAAGGTAAGGCCTTGGAATTACATCTGGCAAATAATGTAAAAGGCAACAAGAAGGGATACTTCAAGTATATGAATAGGAAAAGGAAGACTAGGGAAATCTGGGCCTGCTGCTGAATTAGAAGTTGAAGGATACAGAGAAGGTGGAGTTACTGAATGTTTTCTTTGCTTTAGTCTTTACTGCTAAGGCCAGCCCACAGGAATCACAGTTCCTCGAGGCAAGAAAGTCTGGAGAAAGGAAAACTCTCCATTGGTCTATGAGGATTGGGTTAGAGATCAATGCAATGCACCCACAATTGCTGAGAGAGTTAGCTGATGTTATTGCTAAGCCACTCTCCATCATTTTTGAAAGGACATGGAGAACAGGAGAGGTGCATGAGGACTGGAGGAAGGTCAGTGCCACTCCAGTCTTCCAAAAGGGCAAGAAGGAGGACCCAGGAAATTACAGGTCAGTCAGCCTCTCTCCCATCCCTGGAAAGGTGATGGAACAGCTCATTCTGGTGACCATGTCTAAGCATGTGGAGGAAAAGATTGTTATCAGAGGTAGTCGGCATGGATTCACCAAGGGGAAATCATGATTGACCAATCTGACAGCCTTCTATGATGACGTGACCAGCTGGGTAGGTGAGGGGAGAGCAGCGGATGTTGTCTATCTCAACTGCAGCAAGGCTTTTGACACTGTCTACCACAACATCCTCATAGTTCAGCTCAGGAGGTGTGATGGATTGAGAACTGGCTGGATAACAGAGCTCAGAGGGTTATGATTAACAACACAGTCTAGTTGGAGGCCTGTAGGTACTGGAGTTACCCAGGGGCCAGTACTGGGTCCAGTTTTGTTCAAGATATTCATCAATGACCTGGATGAAGGGATAGAGTATACCCTCAACAAGTTTACTGGTGATACAAAACTGGGAGGAGTGGCTGACACACCAGAAGGCTGTGCTTCCCATGCAGTGAGACATGGACAGGCTGAAGAGTTGGGCAGAGGGGAATCTAATGAAGTTCAACAAGGTTAAGTACAGGGCCCTACACCTGGGGAGAAATAACCCCATGCACCAGGACAGGTTTGGGGTAGACCTGCTGGAAAGCAGCTCCACAGAGAAGGACCTTGAAATCCTGGTGGACAATAGAATAACCATGAGCCAGCAATGTGCTCTTGTGGACAAGAAGGTCAATGATATCTTGGGGTGCATTAAGAAGAGTGTGACCAGCAGGTGGAGGGAGTTTCTCCTCCTTATTCTCTCCACTCTTATGAGGAAAGGCTGAGGGACCTGGGGCTGTTTAGCCTGAAGAAGAGAAGAATGAGAGGGAATCTTATCCATGCTTATAAATATCTAATGGACAATTGTCAAGAGGATGGGGCAGGTGTCTTTTCAGTGGTGCCCAGTGATAAGTCAAGGGGCAATAGACACGAACTAGAACACAGGAAGTTTCACTTCAATCCAATGAAAAAATTCTTTCCTGTGAGGGTGATAGAGCACTGGAACAGGCTTCCCAGAGAGGTGGTGGAGTCTCCTTCTCTGAAGACTTTCAAAACTCACCTGGACGTGACCCTGTGCAACCTGCTCTAGGTGACCCTGCTTTGACAGGGGGGGTTGGTTTAGATGATTCCCAGAGGTACCTTCCAACCAAAACCATTCTGTGATTCAATAATTCTTTTGTTCACAGCTCAGATTGTAAAGCCAGGTTAGTAGCATACAGGGGTATCTATGCATTTTGCTTTTTTTGTCCCCCAAAAGACTTGTGTATTCAGAGCTCAGAAATGTGTCACAGCTTTCATTTCAAATATGACAAATCACAAGTTACTCAAAACTGTATTTCAGCTCAGCTTCTTACTGGAATATCTAAATATATTCGTAAGGAACACTGTTTTGAGATCTTTCCTTCTTTTCTTGCAAAATGATAGCTGAAGCCAGTTCACTCAAATTGGATGTCGGGAACAATAGAATTCGGTCTTTACATTGTTTTTTGCAGAATGGTTTGTTCTAAAGATATTTCTGCCATAAAACAAGCCATTAAATATGAAAATCCCTTTCCCATAGGTTTAGGTTTCCATAGGTTTGTGTTACTTAGGCAGACTAGGTCTGAGGTCAAAGGTCCAGTTTATTGTGCATTTAAAGGTCTGGGCCACTCATGTCTCACCCTCCCAAGAGACTCCCTGCAGTAGTATTTCTAGGACTGGAAAGGAAAGTCTGATTGCTGCAAGGTTTGGGTCTTGGGCAGGTGGGGAATAGCCAGATTTTAACCATTTTGTCTAAACCCTTGTCACTCTCCAGCCACTGAATACTTCACAGAATCACAGAAT
>VYZX01024225.1:2407-32906 GCA_013401335.1 Brachypteracias leptosomus
TAGGTGATCCTACTCCTGCGGGGGGATTGGACTAGATGATTTTTCGAGGTCCCTTCCAACCCCTAACATTCTGTGATTCTGTGAATTTATTTACTGCACAACTAATACCTAAACTTTGAGGAAAGACAAATCAAAATGGGCACGCACTCACTACTAAGGAGGAAACCTCCCATATGAGTGTCCAGAATTATCACTCAGCAAACGGGGGGTGAAGCTCACTCAGTCCATGGAAATATCATTGGACAGCTTGTCTAAGGGGAAGGCCCACCCACCAGGCCCACTGCTCTGCAAAGAACCATTGCCACTAGTTCTTAGGCAGGGCTCCATTTATACCCAAGTTGAGGGGTCGAGGGTTCACTGTGGTCGTTCCAATTGGCTGAGAGGGGCAAGCCCAGGCAAAACAGGCTGAGGATCTAAACCCTGAGGCACCAGTTAATCACCCTCAGATGCAGTTTGTTGCAAACTGTTCTAGCACACCCTGTTTTGTTTGTCGGGGAGGCTGTACCTGCCACATTCCTACAACAAAAAAAGATTCCTTGTGCTTTTGAGAACAATTCTCCTGCAGACTGTGTGTTCTGAGGAGGTTTTTAAATCCTCTCCACTGAATAAAAATGCATAGTTAACTGTAATCAGTCTCAGAGAGCCTCTGTGACAGATTAACAGCACTTGTTGAGACATATTTAGAAAAGACATTAAGAGTCATAAGCCACCCACAAACTGTTTTGTGGCTGACCTTATAGAAAGGGAGTTCAACACTGACTTCAGTGAGGCTAATATTTAGGTTTGAGATAAGTAAAATTGAAATGAAAATTCTGAAAGGCATTTTGAAAGATCTGTTTGACAGCCTGTGCCTTGTTTATTTTCGCTGATGAGGATGAACATTATTGTGTAACAGGCAACAATTTCTAAATGTCAGTGATTTTTATTTTCTTTGGGAACACAGTCAATGTCAAATTAGGTTTTAAAAAAAATCCAGTGCATCAAACAGTGTCAGAAATTTATTGGGCATCGCTAAATTCAGAAGCTGAATTTCGTGTTGTACTTCCAGCAGGTAGAATACATGAAATATGCAGATCCACACTTAGAAACAAAGAAAACACTTGAAATCTGTAGTCTTGCAAGTGAAAGAACTTAGGAAAAGGAACAGCAAGGTCACAAAAAAAAGCTGGCCACGAGGCTAATACTGTAAGTAAAATAAGACTGTTGTAGTAGTCACATTAAACAGTTCTAATATTCTTTGGTACCATGTACTTTCAGAATCAGAACTTTTCTGTTCAGCCTCGGCATGCCCCATCACTAGGCATTGGACCTGTCTACCTAAAAAGGCCCAGAATATTTCCGTAGGTGCACTTCTTTCTTATTTCTCTCTTCTGGCATAGCTCATTAAGATTGCTTCTTTTAATTCCACTTTTGAAATGGATTAAATAAAAATAAATAAATAAAAAGGATACTTTACTTCCAAGGAGGGTAAACCCTAATGAAAACTCAGATAGAATAGTTACTGGTATTAATGTTAAAATAGCTGTGATTATGAAAAACAATCAACCAACCAATTCCTATGGATTTCCTTTATAGGGAAGGTCTTACTCTGAAATGCAATGTTACCATTACCTAAACTTGATGAAGAAGTAAGAAAGGCGGCTTGTGGGAGGAAAGAAAAACACACCAACAAAAAGAAAGAAAGAAAGAAAGAAAGAAAGAAAGAAAGAAAGAAAGAAAGTAAGAAAGAAAGAAAGAAAATTTTAATCCCCATATCTAGCTAGTTCAGTTAAAAAAATAGATGTTTTACTGCTTTTAGGATGAATAAATGACCTAAAGCCAAAAAGTGGACAGAATGTTCAAGGTCAAAATCCAAACTGTTAGACTTTGAAAGTGAAAGCTAAAAAGGCTTAACAAGAGGGAAATCTGCTTTAGAAATGTTAGCTACATTTGAAACTCATCCAAACAATTATTGCTAGGAATTGAAAATTCAGTGCATCAAGAGCGTCAATTTGCTTCAAACTTCATTTTTACTGAAAATTGGTAATTTAGTAATAAGGGTTTTGATAGTCATTATACATACATTTGTCATCATATTTTTAATTATTTTTGTTTGTGTGGTTTAAATTGGTGTGTTCACAACATAATAGCTGAAGTTAGAGTCTCATTAAGAATGGCACATTAGTCATTACAAGTCTGGTCATGGTTAATTACTAACCTTCATTAAACACAACACATCAGGAAACTGTGGAGGGCTTCTGAAGAGCACATATCCCATCACCGCTACTCAGTGAACTAAATCAACCTTAATTCAAAGTCTGCTGTAATGGAGTTTCAGGTCTTCTATATCTGAGCAATTAGCACAGAAGGAAAAAACACATGTGCAAATCTCCATGCATACAAACACAACAAAAATATTCTTGCGGCACTCATGTGGTGTGAAGGACCCATAGTGAGCTGGCAAGAATTGTGTATAGCTGTGCTAAGCAGAAAAGCTCTTCAGGGAAAGGAGAAGAGATAGAACTGGGTGAAAAAGTAAAACTAGTAGGCATGACATGTTAATGAGCTGTGTCAGAGCAACCTGAGGTTTAGGGAAGGTAATTGCTACTTGAGAGTAAAATCACCATTTTTTCTGTTCAGGACGATGTTCTTTGAAGTTGTCAGAAAACCGACAGAAAAGCAAAGAGGTCAACAAAATATTGAACCAACTTTTTAGCATCTTGGAGGTGAGCTTTTTCAGTCCACCAACTCACTTATTGTAACCAGCTCTTTTATCCTCAAACAAGCGAAATACCAGAATGGTTTTCAAAAGGAACCTGTAAAAACTCAATTAGTGTTACATTGTTCCACTGCTGGTCATTTAGTTCTTGCCAGGTAAGAAACCAGACTACCCTTTGTGCCAACTAACATTCAAGAAAACAAGGTTGAAGAAAATTCTGAGATTCTCTCTGCATTAAAAATCAAGGAAAGCTTGTGTGTGTTAGTTTGTTTAATTTCATTTCTCAGCCAAGTGATTTCCAATGGTTTGGGTTTCTGAAAGCCTATGCCTCTGTTGCATGGCATCCTATGATGTTCATGATTAATTTTACATCTCTTCTTTGCTCTTTTTCTCTGTCCTCCTTTTCTGCCTTTAAAGTCAAAGTAAAGAAAGAATTTCACCTGACTAGGGTATCAGCTGAACAGAGGTACTGTCAGTTAACAACGTGAGCAATTAAAGAAGCATTGAACGACAAAAGAATGACCTGTAGTCCCCAGGACAGGTGAAAAAGTTATACCTTTTTTTACTGTACATCTGCTGACAGTTAGCATTTTTTACCTTCAGTGGTTTTCTGATCAGGTTACCATTGTAGCAATTGCATGGGATTGCATTATTTTTGTCAACTATTTTTATTTCTCTCCCTCTGTCTCACTTTCTGTCTCTGTACATACACACACACAGAGCATTGATAATCTAATCCCATTTCCTTCTATGAAGCATATAAAAACTGTTACAATCACAATGCATTTGATAGACTACTCGAAAACCTCTCGCAGGATTCAGCAGCACTGTGGGAACACAAAGTAAAGCTCTTTTGTAAGCTGTCCTCTCTCTGGATCTACAATGGAAGGTGAGCAATACAGGTCCAGCACCTGTAACCCCTACAAGAAAGTACAACCAAAGTGAAGAATCAGATGGAGAAAAGCTTTGCTACCTATTTGTGAAGAAGAAAAGCACCATCATTTTCTTTCTTGCCTACCTATAACTTCATTATATATACCACTACTGTCTCCATCAAAACTCAAAAAGCCTCTATTGACAAGCTGTTCATAATGTAAGAGGAAAATTTTCCCCCCTGTTTCCAGTCTCACAGTTTTTCACACGGGGAATAATGGCAAAAATGTCCAAATTATATATATCTATATAGGGGGAAAAAATAAGAGAGATATCTCTATTTCACTGATTAAAACATAGCTACAAAACATGTAGTTTCTTTAGAAGGAAATAAAAAATCCTTGACATGGATGATTTTCAAAAATTCCCATTTAAGAACTTGAATAGCAGTGAACAGTTCAGCATATCTGTATATACAGTGCATCAGAGAGAGAAGGTATAAGTTTAAAGAATATTATACTTGGACATCATGAGGTCTGCATCTTTGTTTCCAAGAAGACTGCAGAGTTGGCAGCAAGTAGTTTCTTGTTCCTGTGTGTACCAGTTAATGCATTAGATAACCACGTTTCTCCACAGTGTAGAGCTATTGCAGCAACAGCAGTAAAGACAAGGTGTTCAGGAGAAATCTGTTGTTTAACTCTGGAGGGTTTAGAAGGCCACTTTTTACAATGATAAAGACTGATATATTGAAGAACATTATAATTCTACAGCTGTATTTTACTGCACGGTATTTTTTATGAAGTAATGAACTTAAAATGTGAAAAACTTGCAACACAAGACGGAGAGGATTACTTGTCCCTAGTCTTTGCTGCTGACTTTCAGCTCTATAACTTTCTTTTTCTATGGAATTTCTGGGTAAAAAATGTCAAAAAGAAGGTGATTTGTGGTGGTTTTAGCAATAGGAAGAAGAAGAATCCAAGAAGATCATGGAGGGAGAAGTGTATTGTTTGTTTGACTTGCAAACCTTTAATATTTAAGTATGAAAAGTAAATTTGGTTCAACAAAAGGACTTAGATATGAGCATCAATATGCCAGACACTATCACATTTCTCCCAGGCCTACAATCCATAGTATTGCTCAGTTTTCCTGAATAGGGATAAAGGAAATCAGATACCTCAGAATTGAATTCAAAGCAACCAGAAAGGTAACAGAATCAATAAACTAATGAAAAAGAAACATGGGTGTTTTCCACTGTTTCAGTGTCTGTCTTTTCACTATGATAGGTAGCTCTGTTTGCTTGGTTTTTAGAAGAACAAGTTTAACTTACTTTATAAATACAGGAGGAAAAGAGTGACCTCTCTCAGTTAATTGAAAAGAAACAAGAGTAGAGAATCAGGAGACAGCAAAAACGGTTATGTGCTCCTACCTTGAAAAATAGAGATTCTCTCAGGGAGAATCACTAGATTTGATTAGATTTTTTTTTTTTTTTTTTGAGGGAGTGAGCGAGCCTTTATATCTCTCTTGCTAATATTATCCCACCTTGCAGAAGAATCATAGCAACCTGCCTATATCATTTTATGATTTAGATGCTCACCCAGAGAAAGAAAGGTATTGCTCTTGGATCAGTTTCTGTATTTCACGTCAAACTATCACTGCAAACATTCTTTGGCATAGGGATCGTAATAGTGTTCATTCCACCAGACATGCCTTTTTGCAGAACTAGAGAGTTATATTCTAATTTATAATAGAGATGGAGGATAATATTCTAATATATACAATACAGCCTGACTTTATATAAATCACAGCTAGGCAAAGAGCAGCTCAAACCACCATAGAAAGTCTGCATCTAGTCTCTCCTAGTAAAAAAGATGTAGTAAGTTGATTAAATCTAGTAAAAGATTTGATAAACAACAACCATCCCAAAGGATCTGCAAGAAAAGACTTCAGGTTTAAATATCTTCTCTGGCTGTTTTGACAACTTGATTCTTTTATTAAGAGCCACTCCAGTCATTTTGAATGACAACAGCCATGATGTCAGTTTATGACGTGGAAATCCAATTAGTGGTGGAATCACTTCACACTGGGATTTTACATCGAAGTATGTGGATGTGTTAAGGACCTTGCTTACACAGGTACAGCATTGGTTGGCACTCTCAATCAGATAATAGCTTTTGGCACCAACAGAAGAGGAAATATAGCTGCTGAAATATTAAAACATTTTTCTAATATTACCTTACAGGACCTGGAAGAAATTTATCTTCCTAATTCTCCATTTAAGACAGTGTATTTATAATTCTTATTCTTTTGTTTTGATTAGAAGAGGAATGAATTTTTAAAGTGAAATTGTCCCCACTTACCACACTTTTTTTTTTTTGCACTGCAGAGCACACAAGATGAATTCCCTTCAGATGAAACTCAACTGGACTTCCAAGGAGAGCACCCAGTGAACCTGCAATTGCTAATATGTATTCAGATAAGACCTGACTAGAGACAGTATGAAATAAATCCTTTGAAATAAATTTAGAGCAGGTGTCACAACCTCACCTCCAATTGTTTCTGTCCTTGAAACTTGCATCTACTGTAGCACACTAGTTGGTAATGTGGACATAACCTTTTCAAATACCAGATCAGATTCTTTGTATCACCCATGACACTTTCAGCATTAATGTACTAAATACATTGTGGTAAAATCAACATACAGCTTGTGCAAGTCTTCAGAAGAAGTAATGTTATCTCCCTTTCTCCCCTTACAGAAATAAGTGCTTCTCACCAATAGCTGACTTGATTTAGAAGGATCCACAATGTTTGGGTTTTTTTGTTGCCTTAATACTAGCTTTTCTTAAGCATCTGAATGTTTAATCTAATTTTTCAAGAAAAGTAGCCAACAATAATAAATAGTTTATTTTTTTCTATAGATCTTTCCAAATATATGTTCCTAAATTTGGCATAAATTTTAGCTACCCACAACTGATTGAAGGCTAAATAGAAAGGAGTATTGCTTTTTTGACTTACATAAGCATACATTCATTTAGACTTTGTATTACTTGCATATAACAAGATATTTAATATTTTCTGTGTCACTGAAATTAGTCATCTCTAGGATTACATAGACATGATCTAGTTGGACCTGTTTTGAGCAGGGGTTTGCACTAGATCACCTCCAGGGGTGCTTTTTAACTTAATTTTTGCTATGATGCTATGATTTTGTGGCATAGCAATGTCTATCTCAGTTGTATATAAGATTTAGCGTAGCAACTATATTTATTGTTTAGTTTTCCTATTAAAAAGATCTGGGATATATACTAGTATTTTTTGCTTGTTTGTTTTCTTCATAATGAAATTAAAATAATGGACATCTCATGATCAAACCTGAGCTGAAGATATTGATCATTCACATTTATGAGGTTAAGAGCAACTACTATAGGAAGAGCCTGCAATGAAGCTAAGTATAATGATTTGACTTGCTGAAACAATTTTAGACAGACATTTGTTAATACAGAAAGAGCAGCTTAAAATAACATGTAAATGTACGTAGCTTTGTTCAGAAAAGTGGCACAGTGAAGTTGTAATAATTCTGTACAAGAAATTGCCTCTTAAGCATAGACAGTGTACTGAAACTGCTTAATAATTCAGAAATAAAAGTTGCCTTTCTAAGGCTTACTAATGAGATAACATGTATGTCTCCCACAGCATCCTGTTGAACAAGCTGGAGGCTCATGGCATAGACAGGTGGACTCTTAACTGGGTTAAAAACTGACTGGATGGCCAAGCCCAGAGAGTTGTGGTAAATGGAATTAAATCCAGTTGGTGGCCAGTCACAAGCAGGGTCTCCCAGGGCTCAGTTCTGGTGCCTGTCTTGTTTAATACTTTTACTGATGACCTGGATGAGGGGGTAGAGTACTCCCTCAGTAAATTTGCATATGACACAAAATTAAGCAGGAGTGTCGATCTGCTTGAGTGTAGGAAGGCTCTGCAAAGGGATCTGGACAGGCTGGATCAATGGGCTGAGGCCAATTGTATGAGGTTTAACAAAGCCAAGNGCACTTCGAGACATGGCCTAGGGGTCAGGGAGATGTTGGATAAAGGTTGGACTTGATGATCCTAGAGGTCCTTTCCAACGTAAATGATTCTATAATTCTATGTTAAACTAATCTGTGCTGACTTCACTAACATTTTTTAACAGTTCTAAACTACCTCTAATTATAAGGATACACTTTTATTATAGCTCGAAGTCATCTGCATATTTTTTGAATGGATGATTTCATTCATACAGGAAAAATTAATAAAGTACATTTTCAATAAAAATGTTAAAGAGCTACCCATGCAATTCTTATTAATATTGTGGAGTTTTACAACAGCTTTCCTGCCCACCTTGCTGACACATATGTTATAGAATCATACACTAATATCTTCCAGTAAAAACTTAAATGAGGATAAAAATACAATTAGAAGAGATAAAGTGAGAGGGCAAATACATGCTTACTTCCTGAAAGGTTCCTACTACCACAGGTAGTTCAGTCCTTGTTGGTACTGACACAAGGTACATAGATGGATAGTGATGATCAGAACTGGATACTCCAAGAGCCATAGAACAATGGGCTGACATAGCATATCAGTTTCTCTGTTCTGACAAAAGACTATAATGTGTTTAAGTGAAGAAAACAAGATTTATAAGAAGTACCCAGTGACACTCTGGTGTTAATGGCTACCTCAGAAGGCTGGATACATAAGTAGTTTCTTTGCTGTCATGTGTGTATGGTATTCCTGTAAAAAAAAAAAAATATTACTTGAAACCCTGCAATTCCTTGCATACATACATGCATACCCTAACAAAGCACAAAACATTAAACCACTGAAGAATTTGGTTAATAATGTTACTTTTAAATCAATCACGTAAATATTTATTTAAAAACCTTTTCGCCAAAATACTATGTTCCCTTTGAAAATCTAATGTTGTTTCTCCAGTTGTAAAACTGAAATGTCCAAAAATAGTAAGGTTCTTGTTTATTCCTTTGCAGGAGATTAGCTGGAAAAGGTCAGTCAGTATGAAAGAGCGGTGCAGGTATTTTCTTTTTTTGAGTACATCTTTAAAAGTGAAGTGAGCCCTACTGGAAAGGTAGTCCCTGTGAGTTAGGAGCTAGTCAGTGATGTATAAAGCTGTAGGTATTCCTTCATATGTACTTTATATTTTACTTACTTTGTTTTTCCCTTTAATCTCCAAGAAAAATTATCCAGCCTGAGAGATATTTGCTGTTCATCTGGGAGAAATCAGAACTGAACTCATTTAGAGAGTGATATCACCCTCTGAAGCTTGACAGTGTAACACGTCAGGTGGGTACCCATTGTGTTTACACAAGAATCTAAAATAGGAGACTTCATTTTCTTTGAATGTGTTTCCCTTAGGGAGGGAACACAAAACCAGGATTTCTTAATTTTTTTTTTAAGACTTCTTAGACTGGGACCTGGTTACAGGTTTTACCAAGGCAGCTGTATCAAAATGTAACTTCAGTGATTTGTCAATTTAGATTATATGCCACCTAAGCCTTCTCTCTAGCATGAAAAATGTTCAGTTACTATACTAAAATAAAATGGCCATAAGCTTCAAGAGGAAAAGCTAGCCTATACATGTTTATACACTCTAATTCAGCCCTAAATAAACAGTTTAGAGATGTACTGGGAACAGTTTAACAATGAAATAAAATTCCCTGTGGCTGCATATATTTATTTTAAAGATTCCTAATTTGCCAAATATTTGCCTACACTTTTCTGTCCAATTTCATTATATATAGTTGGGCTTTTAATTTGCATTCCTTTTTCATCATAGTTTACTCACACAGAATGATACTTTTAATTATTTTCCTTTGTATAGCTCTCTGAAATATAGTACTTGGAATAGAAAAGATTTCAGTTGTTCAAACAGTTATTGTAAAGGCTAGTAAAATCTGGAAGAAAGCCACATCTTTTTTAGTGTAGCTGACACACTACATTGATCTAGCAGGAAACCTGTCTATTACCGAGACAGATGGGGGAGCTCTGGGACTCAGTTTAACGTGGTTGCAGCTACTGCGGATGCTGATACCGTACACTGACAATAACTGCAGTCTGAAAAGCAGAGTTTACATGCCTGAAATAAATTGTTTTGATTAGAACCTTTAGGAAAGAAAGTCATAAGGTACAGTTTTATTGACTACTTGCCAAACAACACAGACCTGTGCTCTGTAAGCTTGTTTTGCTCTTGTAAGTCAAGCACCAACTGGGCTCTTATTTTCTAAGGTTATGGACTTACAGCATAATACATTATCATTTACTCTGAATTATTACACAGACAGTACAATAGGAAACAGAATGCACATTCAGTTCTAAGTCTAGTTGACCTTAGGAAAAATATTTTTTAAGAATACTATGCATTTGTCTATCTTCCATGGTATATAAGAAATTTGCTATTGATAAGAATGCTTTCAAAACAAAAAGCCACATATAAACCAAATATGTGACACTCATGAAGGAAAGCAGAATATTAGCACTCTTAATTATTAGGAAAAGTTCACTATTTCATTATATAATCTATCTTTTTGGATGTCATTTCGGGTTTTTATTTTACTGACAGTCAGAGACCACTGTATTTGTGGCGTAATGCTATTGTGATCACATAAATAGAATCGAAACAATTGTTGCGCAAGGCAGAGCTAGGCTTTTCTTCCCCTAAGCAAGATCTATATGATATATTATCACTAAAGGCATTATTTGTTGCATATGCCCTTTTGGAAATTAGAATGTACAGGTACCAGTATGTCCATTTATCATTGTCTGTTCTGGTCTGATGAATTTAAATATTCAGTTTGATAGCTAAAACAAAGCACATCAAACTTTGCATTATGTTATGGCATTCTAATGAGAGATTGGCTTACTTATTGCCACTTTGCTTTTTTAAATCAGCATCTTTCTCTGAAGATGACTTTTATTTTGGATTTCTTATTTCTTTAAGGGATAATAATTTCAATAATAAAGAAATGTGAGATCATTAACTGCATCCTCTATGAACAACAATGTAGCTTTATGAATTTCCAAGCCTGATATAACATCAAACTGCTGCCTCATGCCTGGCTACTTTAGCATATTGATTTGTATTATTATTGACCGTATTATTGACTAGATAGCTTTTAAAACTTCCTACAATGAACATTACCAGAGTGGGTTTATATTTTATTTCCCACTTAGCTGAGACAACTGCATATTTTTGTGGCAGAACCTGAGAATAACAAAGAACAGATTTCAGCATATTTATATCTCTTTACTTGGCTATGAAGGAAGTTAATTGACAGTTAGATGACAAAAGTAACCAATTGACACTTTGGTTTAGAGTGCATTCAATCCAGCCATGATGTGGGCTTGCAAGCCCTCTGCAGAGCAAAACTCCTGTGTCACATCATCTGGAAAGTCCATTCCTTATTCAGTCATGTTAACGGGAAAGCTTCCTGTCTTTCATAACCAGTACCTCTACATCTTCATATTATTAACAAGATTTAGACTAACACCTACATGTTCAAGAGCAATTAATTATTTGGCTGGGGTTCCATTCCTCATTTGTTCAATAGGATTCCATTTCAACAGGACTGTATTTTGTAAATTATCACTCCTTAAAAATAAGACTGCCTCAGGCAGCCCCATTATTAAGTCAGCTTATGTCTTAAGCAATCATATTGCTAGGAAAACAGACAACATATTCAGACTTCTTATGTGAATCATCTCTGAAATAGCCTTTCCCATTGACCATGTGCCTCAACCTTAGTGAATTATCTATATTTAGTTTGTATGAATACTTCACCCCAAACTCTAAACCACAGTAAAATGTAGTCTAGATTTTACCTAATTTTATGGACTCTGAACAGATCATTAATTCTCAGGAGTGAAATCTTGATGTTACAATATATAATACCGTGAAAGTGTTGTCTCTGTGCTCAAGAACAGTCAAAAAAATGAACCCAAATTTTACAGTTTATTAGGAGTAAAATAGAAAACAAAGTAGAAAGTATCACTGTATCTCTGTGTAAATCTGATTATTGTGTGAAGGTCAAAAAAGCTAACAAAGAACTTGAACTGAAAGAAAGGCAATAAAACTAAAAGTGTGGGACAATTTCCATATAAGGAAAAAACACCCAACCCAAACAAACTAAGAAGACCTGGTCTTTTAATGTTACAATAGAGATAACAGATAGTAGAAGATCCAGATTTCTGTAATTTTCTGAGTGGCAAGGAATAAGTAAATGAAACCAGCTGTTCACAGTCTCTTCCAAAACAAGGAGACATTGCCACCTAGCAGACAGAGTGGTGGGCTAAATGAATCTTTGGTCTGAGCCACAGAGGTCATTGTTATGTTTTTGGTCTACTGGCAAATCCATTTATACAAAAAAAAAAAAAAAAAGCCAGAGGTTTTTTTTCCTTTATGTTCTGCATAAGATTGTGTTTTATGATGCAGTACAACTGCCATTTCTCAGGATAGACATAATAATATAAAAGAGACACAAAGGGTTTTATCAGAAAGGCTATTTTTTCTCATTTACACAAAAATAAACCAAACTGAAACACAAAGATATGGATTGTTTATTGTATTTAGCAAAAGTAATGCTCAGTGTGTTGTGTGGATTCAAAACCATAGTGCAATTTATTAAATGAGCTATTTTTATTTTTAAAAACATGGATAAACAGTCAACATGTTATCTGCTTATTCCAGAAAGGGTTAGTTCCCCTCCTTCCATGTCAAAGCTGACAACACACCAGTTAGCTGACCACTGCTTTCAGCTCCTGTCAGTTGTTTTGGATCCTAGTTGACCATTCTCAATGTTCTTGTTGATTTAAAGCCAGAATACTTTGTGAATGATAATGATATCCTACTAAAACCACAGATCTGAAGATACTGGTTATCCTAGATTCCAGAGCCAAGGTACTGTTTCAAAGGATCTCACTGCTCTTGTAAATCTCAGGCTTGACATATCATATAGAATATATATGAGCATGCTGAAAAATGAATTGCAATGCATTTAACTATATGTGTATAGTTTTTGCAGTTCTATACAATAAACAGATGAAGAAAGCGTAATATGGTATAACTACGTTTTACAAACTTGATCACATTGTGGTATTTCTTTGGAATATGTCATCTTGCCAAAAGGTAAAAGGACCATATGATCATCTAGAAGGCAGCATATGCAAATAAATATGGCAGCAAGTACAAACATATGTTTAATCTTCCCACTTCATCAAAATAGAAAGCTTAAGTTTTGTCTGCACAAGCCAATAAATCTTAAGGCTTAAACTGTGTTTCTGCTGTTCCCTTTCTCTTTGTTCCATAGTTATATATCTCACAAAAAGCTGTACAGCATTTTTAAGTAACTTACAGAAAAACTCTTACTGAGAGTAAAAACTGATGTATCCAGAAAACTAAAAATTGACTAAAAGTGCCTAGGTATGTACTGAATTTGTTGACTGGGTTTTACACATCATGCAGGATCCATTTATACTGCAATGAGATAAAATCATTCAGTTTTGACAAACCATGGGAAGAGGCATTAATCATCCAAGTGGGCTACATAGTGGAGTATTTAAAAGTTATCCTGGGAAATGGCTTTGGGTTTTTTTCCCCAAACTGAAAACTTCTTAGAACTGAAGACCATAAGAAACTATTAATTCAGCCAGTATAATCCTCTGTATATCGCAAGTGCTTAAGTTTTACTCAATGACCCTCTACTCTGTTCTTTGATCTGTATTTGGCTAATGCCTCCTGTTCTTGAAATTGATCAGCCTTTATTTAAAGATAAAATGAGATAGAAAATCTTCCATGCCTCTAATAATTTGTTCCAACAGGTAGTTTGACATATTGTTAGATCAGATTTCTTATCTGAATATGGTTAAGTTCTTGCTTGAAGACATTATTTTTAGTATTCCTTTTTTGTGTAGAATAAAACAGCCCTTTAGCGGCATGTATTTTCTTCCTGTGAAGCTACTTACACAGTATAACAAAATCAATTCTCAGTTGTTGCCTTTTTAACGGCAAGATACATGAAGGTTTTTTTTGTTTGCTCATGTTATATCATTTTCTAAAGATTTTGAGTTGTCCTTCCCTTAAATAGACTGTAATTTTCAGTTTGGTGTTGTTTGGTTCGGTTTATTTTTTTGTGTGTGTTTTTTAAAATTGACTTCTAATATAGATATTCAAAAATTCATGTTGTCTGTGGTATGCATAATGAATTAGGGTCTTTGGACCTATTCTACTGTTTTTCTTCTCAGGGATCATGTTAGGCCTTTTTATTTGCTCTTTTTGAAGAACACTCATTCTGGAAATTCGCGTTGGGTTGGCTTTCTTCCATTATTTCCTTTCAGAAACTACTCTTTCCATGAATGCCCTATATTCGTTTCCCTGGGTGAGAAAGGGTCAGTATCTGGGTAGAATTCCTCTATAACTTTGTTTAGATATCTGTTGCCTTTTCTCCCCTTCATTTTCATAAGATAAGACCTCAAAGCCCGTGTCTACATTAACAAGTTGTGTGGCACGAGAGTAATGGATCCTTAGGGTGGAAGACTTGGTGTTGAATGTACAATATTTAAACTATTTGAGTGTATTTGCCTTACAATAGTTTGGTTTGTGATTCAAACACCTATTAATTTTTGTGGTACATCAGGCACACTCCTAATGTCTGTTGTTTGGCTTAGAGTCGACATAAGGAAATCAAGTGTGAATGCCAGAGCATGGTATTTAGATGATAAGAAAATTTGCTTTGAAAATGCACTGCTGATGTCAACTAAACCAAAAATGTAGACATTCCTTAGAGTTTCTGGGCCACTTGTCCAAATATAAAGTGTTGTGGTTTAAGGTTTGGGGAAGGGAAGGGACAGGTGGAGCGGCTATTCCACTCCCCTTTCTGCCACACTCTATAAAAAGACACAGGAAGTTCCGCTCGCCCCTTCCTCGCTGGGATTGCTGCTGGCTCCGGACGTCTCTGTGGCTGCTACAACTCCACGTGGCTCGGGAGGAATCCAGCAACATCCAAGGATCGGTGTTGTATATATTTGTAGATATATCTTCCCTTGATACCTTTGTATATTTCCCTTCCTTTAATATCCCTTTTGTTGTTCCCTGTTAAAAGTTGTAATCTTGATTTCCAGTTTTGTGTGAGGCCTTTCTTCCTTCCCTGGGAGGGAAGGGGAGGGGGGGAAGATGGGTGAAACTAATTCTGCTCCGTGGGGAGNCAAAAAGCTGTACAGCATTTTTAAGTAACTTACAGAAAAACTCTTACTGAGGGTAAAAACTGATGTATCCAGAAAACTAAAAATTGACTAAAAGTGCCTAGGTATGTACTGAATTTGTTGACTGGGTTTTACACATCATGCAGGATCCATTTATACTGCAATGAGATAAAATCATTCAGTTTTGACAAACCATGGGAAGAGGCATTAATCATCCAAGTGGGCTACATAGTGGAGTATTTAAAAGTTATCCTGGGAAATGGCTTTGGGTTTTTTTCCCCAAACTGAAAACTTCTTAGAACTGAAGACCATAAGAAACTATTAATTCAGCCAGTATAATCCTCTGTATATCGCAAGTGCTTAAGTTTTACTCAATGACCCTCTACTCTGTTCTTTGATCTGTATTTGGCTAATGCCTCCTGTTCTTGAAATTGATCAGCCTTTATTTAAAGATAAAATGAGATAGAAAATCTTCCATGCCTCTAATAATTTGTTCCAACAGGTAGTTTGACATATTGTTAGATCAGATTTCTTATCTGAATATGGTTAAGTTCTTGCTTGAAGACATTATTTTTAGTATTCCTTTTTTGTGTAGAATAAAACAGCCCTTTAGCGGCATGTATTTTCTTCCTGTGAAGCTACTTACACAGTATAACAAAATCAATTCTCAGTTGTTGCCTTTTTAACGGCAAGATACATGAAGGTTTTTTTTGTTTGCTCATGTTATATCATTTTCTAAAGATTTTGAGTTGTCCTTCCCTTAAATAGACTGTAATTTTCAGTTTGGTGTTGTTTGGTTCGGTTTATTTTTTTGTGTGTGTTTTTTAAAATTGACTTCTAATATAGATATTCAAAAATTCATGTTGTCTGTGGTATGCATAATGAATTAGGGTCTTTGGACCTATTCTACTGTTTTTCTTCTCAGGGATCATGTTAGGCCTTTTTATTTGCTCTTTTTGAAGAACACTCATTCTGGAAATTCGCGTTGGGTTGGCTTTCTTCCATTATTTCCTTTCAGAAACTACTCTTTCCATGAATGCCCTATATTCGTTTCCCTGGGTGAGAAAGGGTCAGTATCTGGGTAGAATTCCTCTATAACTTTGTTTAGATATCTGTTGCCTTTTCTCCCCTTCATTTTCATAAGATAAGACCTCAAAGCCCGTGTCTACATTAACAAGTTGTGTGGCACGAGAGTAATGGATCCTTAGGGTGGAAGACTTGGTGTTGAATGTACAATATTTAAACTATTTGAGTGTATTTGCCTTACAATAGTTTGGTTTGTGATTCAAACACCTATTAATTTTTGTGGTACATCAGGCACACTCCTAATGTCTGTTGTTTGGCTTAGAGTCGACATAAGGAAATCAAGTGTGAATGCCAGAGCATGGTATTTAGATGATAAGAAAATTTGCTTTGAAAATGCACTGCTGATGTCAACTAAACCAAAAATGTAGACATTCCTTAGAGTTTCTGGGCCACTTGTCCAAATATAAAGTGTTGTGGTTTAAGGTTTGGGGAAGGGACAGGTGGAGCGGCTATTCCACTCCCCTTTCTGCCACACTCTATAAAAAGACACAGGAAGTTCCGCTCGCCCCTTCCTCGCTGGGATTGCTGCTGGCTCCGGACGTCTCTGTGGCTGCTACAACTCCACGTGGCTCGGGAGGAATCCAGCAACATCCAAGGATCGGTGTTGTATATATTTGTAGATATATCTTCCCTTGATACCTTTGTATATTTCCCTTCCTTTAATATCCCTTTTGTTGTTCCCTGTTAAAAGTTGTAATCTTGATTTCCAACTTTGTGTGAGGCCTTTCTTCCTTCCCTGGGAGGGAAGGGGAGGGGGGGAAGATGGGTGAAACTAATTCTGCTCCGTGGGGAGTTGCCCTGAGCCCTAAACGAAGACATAAAGTTACCTGGAATAACTCATTTTTCATTAGTGCTTAAACATTTTTGACTCTATTTTGGATTTTATTTTTTTATTAATTATTTTGATAATTTAATTTTTAAAAAAATCAAAATGATACATTATTTCAAAATCAAAAGTTGAAATCTTTCAGTTGGGAAAAAAAATCATATGAAAAGGTTGATTTTGTTCAGGTCCTCTTTTTGTTTTTTTTTCTTAAATTCACCTGTTGAATTTAAATGGAACAGATCTTGTGAATGTTTTGGTCAACCAGAAAAACTTGTTGCTCAGTGAAAAATGAAAAAATTACACACAAAATAACATTTGAGCAACACTCCCTAGTTATAACTTTTTCCGCACTTACTACTGCTTTAATATAAACTCATAGCAGAGACCTAAGGGAGGGAAGAAAATCAGACTTATACTAAAGTCACCTGGGTCAAGGTGTATTATAAACATTAATTTTACCTTACTTAGGATAAAGAATCACATGAAAAAGAACAGAATGAGGAGAAGCCATCAGTGAGAAGATAAATGGAAGAGTATTTTACCTTAACATTTTGTTAGCAGATGCCCAATTTCCTTGTAAAGTATTGTTATTTTTTTCATAGTTGTTCAAGGAAACAATTTATTTGAAAATTATTTTTTACTGTATCCTGTGAGGGTAATAATGTTTTGGTTTCTATAAAGTGTTGTTTTAATCAATGTTAATTAAAATATGATACTAGTAAAGAGTCTACTATTTCTCTAGTGGTCCTATTCATCTGCTCTCTGAGGGCATAGAGAGATATCAGATTTTTAATTGCTGCTTAATATGTTTTTTCATGGAGAGTTGAAAGCTCTTCTACAAAACCTTTTCTTCTTTTTTTTTTTTTTTTTTATACTACAGTCTGACAAGTAAGCAGACTGGGTCTATGAAGTCTCCTTCTACACAGGGTGTTTGGTAAGAGTAATACCCATACCAATGGGCCAATCCTTTGGAAAAAAAGGGATCTGGAGTCGTGGTCCACAGAATTATATTCTCACAATGAAAATAAATGAAACAAATTTAATATAGTCTATACTTTTTTTGTCTGAAACATGACAGACTAGAAGAATACACAGAAAAAAAACCCAAAACAAAACAAACTAAAACCAAAAAACCCCACATCTAGAAAACTGAGAAGTTCAGAACTAGATTCTCTCATCTTCTGTATCTGTAATTGGAAGTGTATATGAACCATGAATCCACTAACATACAGACTTAAGAAGTAGCAGCACATTCATCTGTTATAGAATTATTTGACAAATTAATTGACAGATGAATAAATTCTCCACCAAGTTATTTTCACCAATAAATGACTAAGTGCCACTCTTGTTTCAGGATGCAGAGGAGACTGTTGAAGGGAACTTCAAAAGGAACTGACTAAAATTGTTGATTTATCAGTTTAATGGTTGAATTGAAGTGTTAAGACTGGAGAGTTGGATGGCAAGGAACCTACTGAAGTTCAATGAGGACAGGTGTAGAAATAACCCTGCACCTATACAGGTTAGGGGTTTGCCTGCTGGAAAGCAGCTAGACAGAGAAGAACCTTGGAGTCCTGGAGGACAACAAGTTAACCATGAGACAGCAATATACCCTTGAGGCCAAGAAGGCCAACAGCATCCTGAGGTGCATTAAGAAGAATGTGGCCAGCAGGTCAAGGGAGGTNCAAAGAGCAACAGATTTATTTTTTTTTAATTGGGAAATAAGAAAATAAAATGTTGAAAACCTTAAAAAAAATATTTTTTTTAACATTTGTTTCCTTTGAATGGAAAGAAAGAAAAGGGATCATAATGGATCGTGTTCTGATTGCAGATATAAGAGGGATTTAATTTGGATAGGACTGGAAAGTTATCTAAGTGACAATCATAAATCTACCTTGAAGTATGAGCCATAGTTATGGCTCAGTTCATGTTTGTGAACACAATGCATGTTAATGTATTTCACTCTAGAACAGAAATTATTATGTTCATATTTCTTTTTTATAAAACTATTTCAATTATTTTTTTCAGAACAAAAGCATTTTTTTCTCAGCTTCTCTGTGCATTTTGACATAGTCTCACATTCTAGTAGAAAACTATTTCAGTACTAGAAGCAGTCAATTTTGCGTAAGAATGGAAAGATTTTGTTAATCCAATCTATAAAGAGGAACCACACTGTGGGTTTTTGGACATATTAGTCATATTGGGTAACTTCTTAAAACAAAGCTTACTTGCTCTTTAGAAATTATCTGGATCTTCTTTATTTTCAGAATTTACAGTGTCCTTACTGGAATCTGATTAGATCATAAACCTGAATTTGATATAACGAACACCAGGAGCACTTAAAAATACTGTGTGTCAGGTTTTATCTACCTGGCTGTATTGAAGTGCATTTTTCCCTCTGAAGAGTTATATTCGTGTTGCAAACTGTGTGTTTATTCCTGCTGCAAAACAAATGAGATAGTTTCTTACACATTCCATCAAAATTAATTAACACTGGAAAGAGCAGGACAACCAAACAACTACTTGGGATCAGGGAATATCCAAATTGGGGGTCTTAATTTTACCTTTGGACCTTAGATTGCAATCCACATTATACCAGTTGATGCTGAATTTACTAGTCTGAGGGCAGGATTGGCCCTATGTGATTAATGTGTTCTGGCAAATTAAATTAGATGTAGAATCATTTAATTTGTTTCCTTGTTTCTAATGATCAGATTACTGAATATGTCACTCGTCATCAGCACTTTCCTCCCAGCCCTTGTCCATAAAACTGGATTTGATAACTTCTTAATATGGAATTTATTTTTTCCCCTGAATATATATCATATTATTGACATCATAAAAGAGGACTAGGATTTTTTTTGCATTAATTTTATAATGCAGGGAAGAAATCAAAGACATCAAATCATGCAGATTTATCTTAATAAGTTAAATGGATGTCAATGTGTATTCAGTGTGACTGCCTCCTACAATTACTGTGACCAATGAAAAAGCTGTGCGTGGCCTGAGGAAGGTATTGTCTTTTCAGGAGGTGAGAAACAAACTATCATTCATATACTCTCTTTAGATCAAACTTTAATCTATAAGGAGTGTCTGCCACCTTTAAAATACAGCAATAATTACTGTTCCAGATAGATGCCATAGTATGGTATATTAAGCTAATTGCAAGCTTTATAAATGACTTCACAACTTTCAGAATTAGAAGGTTTTTTAAAGTACTACTGGACTGACGCTTATTACTCATATGACACAAGACACATCTAGACTGCATGTCTTATGTCTTAAACAAGTCTGTCCTTGGGGAAAACCAGGCACCTTCTCCAGGTAACATAAGGAGGGACTGAACCCAGAAGACTTGAACCCATGTGAGGAAGGGACATTCAGGCATGCAGCAATGGTAATTTATAAGACTAATGCTAAAGGAAATGTAGAAAGATTGAGCTAAGCGGGCCTCCCAGGCCACTAAATCCAGTTGCCTACTCTCATAGGCATCCATTTCACACCCTGCAACTGGCAGNGGAGTACTGTGTCCAGTTCTGGGGTCCCCAGTTCATGAGAGACAGGGAACTACTAGAGAGAGTCCAACAGAGGGCTACAAGGATGATTAAGGGACTGAAATATCTTTCTTACAAAGAAAGGGTGAGAGGCCTAGTGCTGTTTAGCCTGGAGAAGAGAAGGCTGAGAGGGGATCTTATCAATGTTTATAAATATCTGAAGGGTGGATGTCAAGAGGATGAGGTTAGTCAAGCACAAACTGGAACAGAAAAAGTTCCACCTTCACATTTGGAAAAACTTCTTTATTGTGAGGATGACGGGGCACTGAAACAGGCTGCCCAGAGTCTCCTTCTCTGGAGATGTTTTATACCCGCCTGGACGTGTTCCTGTGTAACCTGCCCTAGGTGAACCTGCTTTGGCAGGGGGATTGGACTCCATGATATCCAGGCGTCCCTTCCAACCCCTACCATTTGTGATTCTGTGATCAAAGAGCAACAGATTTATTTTTTTTTAATTGGGAAATAAGAAAATAAAATGTTGAAAACCTTAAAAAAATATTTTTTTTAACATTTGTTTCCTTTGAATGGAAAGAAAGAAAAGGGATCATAATGGATCGTGTTCTGATTGCAGATATAAGAGGGATTTAATTTGGATAGGACTGGAAAGTTATCTAAGTGACAATCATAAATCTACCTTGAAGTATGAGCCATAGTTATGGCTCAGTTCATGTTTGTGAACACAATGCATGTTAATGTATTTCACTCTAGAACAGAAATTATTATGTTCATATTTCTTTTTTATAAAACTATTTCAATTATTTTTTTCAGAACAAAAGCATTTTTTTCTCAGCTTCTCTGTGCATTTTGACATAGTCTCACATTCTAGTAGAAAACTATTTCAGTACTAGAAGCAGTCAATTTTGCGTAAGAATGGAAAGATTTTGTTAATCCAATCTATAAAGAGGAACCACACTGTGGGTTTTTGGACATATTAGTCATATTGGGTAACTTCTTAAAACAAAGCTTACTTGCTCTTTAGAAATTATCTGGATCTTCTTTATTTTCAGAATTTACAGTGTCCTTACTGGAATCTGATTAGATCATAAACCTGAATTTGATATAACGAACACCAGGAGCACTTAAAAATACTGTGTGTCAGGTTTTATCTACCTGGCTGTATTGAAGTGCATTTTTCCCTCTGAAGAGTTATATTCGTGTTGCAAACTGTGTGTTTATTCCTGCTGCAAAACAAATGAGATAGTTTCTTACACATTCCATCAAAATTAATTAACACTGGAAAGAGCAGGACAACCAAACAACTACTTGGGATCAGGGAATATCCAAATTGGGGGTCTTAATTTTACCTTTGGACCTTAGATTGCAATCCACATTATACCAGTTGATGCTGAATTTACTAGTCTGAGGGCAGGATTGGCCCTATGTGATTAATGTGTTCTGGCAAATTAAATTAGATGTAGAATCATTTAATTTGTTTCCTTGTTTCTAATGATCAGATTACTGAATATGTCACTCGTCATCGGCACTTTCCTCCCAGCCCTTGTCCATAAAACTGGATTTGATAACTTCTTAATATGGAATTTATTTTTTCCCCTGAATATATATCATATTATTGACATCATAAAAGAGGACTAGGATTTTTTTTGCATTAATTTTATAATGCAGGGAAGAAATCAAAGACATCAAATCATGCAGATTTATCTTAATAAGTTAAATGGATGTCAATGTGTATTCAGTGTGACTGCCTCCTACAATTACTGTGACCAATGAAAAAGCTGTGCGTGGCCTGAGGAAGGTATTGTCTTTTCAGGAGGTGAGAAACAAACTATCATTCATATACTCTCTTTAGATCAAACTTTAATCTATAAGGAGTGTCTGCCACCTTTAAAATACAGCAATAATTACTGTTCCAGATAGATGCCATAGTATGGTATATTAAGCTAATTGCAAGCTTTATAAATGACTTCACAACTTTCAGAATTAGAAGGTTTTTTAAAGTACTACTGGACTGACGCTTATTACTCATATGACACAAGACACATCTAGACTGCATGTCTTATGTCTTAAACAAGTCTGTCCTTGGGGAAAACCAGGCACCTTCTCCAGGTAACATAAGGAGGGACTGAACCCAGAAGACTTGAACCCATGTGAGGAAGGGACATTCAGGCATGCAGCAATGGTAATTTATAAGACTAATGCTAAAGGAAATGTAGAAAGATTGAGCTAAGCGGGCCTCCCAGGCCACTAAATCCAGTTGCCTACTCTCATAGGCATCCATTTCACACCCTGCAACTGGCAGTTACATGGAGTTTGGTATTTCTTCAATTTAGAAATCTACTGCAGAACATGGAGCTGGAATGGCCAGACCAACCTCTTCTTAAAAGTAGACCTTGAATTTGATGTTTTCTTTAGCATTTCTTTGATCTCAGTCACACTTAAATTTATTCTTGTGTAATATGAACTCTCGGAATAGTACATTATGATCAGCTCGTGACCTCTTCATAGTTCTGCTCAGTGATATTACTACTAGAAGTTCTTGTATTTGCCTTTTCTGTAATTATATCATAGTGGCAGGTCATAGCCATGCTATGAACAAGTGTTACAGCCACATCCTTCTTCCCTTAGTCTTTTCCAGCTAACAGGTTCTTGCTTACAGATGTTTGTTTTTTTGTAATTTCTCTCACATCCATTTCCAAATACATGACTGTTTGAAACAGGATGCACAAAACAATTGAAAACTGCAAAGCTCAGTACTGCTGAGAAACATCTGGTGACTAGTTTAGGCACAGGAGCTGGGTGAAGATCTGGTGGTCTGTGTTCTCATGGCACCAAGGAAGAAATGTGGAATGGAGTGAAGGCTGCCTATCACATTCTTCCACTCATCCAAGCAGTTTTCTGTTTCTCATGGAAGTTGTCAAGGAAGTCTTAGTTGTTTTGTGCAATGGCTCAAGGCTGACCACCAGGAAAAAACAGCTTGACCACAGTTCCACCCCTGCACTTTGCATAATAATGATGAATAGGCATAAATATCATCCCTATTTTGGACCTAATATGGGGATGAGAATTTGACACCAAATCATAGGGACAGATCAATAGGTTTGTCCTGCTTGCCCTTCTAAGAAGGGACACCTTTTGGTAAGATTCACAACCTCAGCTACCCTGAGTGCTTCCCTGGGAAATCAAGCTTGTGATTGCAATCATATTTTAGAGTTACACAACTAGTTTGCAGCTTAGTGTATTTATCACTGGCAATCTTAAAGAATATGAATACGTTGCATATGAATAAACCATGCTATTGGTGCATCTGATGGCTTTCTTTGAATGCTACCAGACCTACAGCGGACAGGTTGTTCATGCATCTGGTGTCAGACCTATAGTCACAGCAAAAATTGGCATATCTATTAAGAGATAAGTTCAGCCACCCCTAGCCCCTCTAATCTCTGAGGACTGGCTAGAATGCAAGGGTATTAATCTCTTATCAAATTTATCCATCACTACACACAAAAATGAAACTGTATTTTGTATTATCGAATTACATGTGACAAATGAGAGGTCTGAGATGACGCTGCTCTACAGCTCCTAGTCCAAACTGATGGACTGGAGTCAAAGAGTATAAAAGGTTAATCTTCCATTCATAGGACAAAACTTACTATGTACTCTTAGCTTTTTAAATGCCCATCTTGTTTCACCTGCAGATGGTAGAAAAGAAACTGTGGTCTATTCCTTTAAGCTTAAAGGTATGTAGAAGGAAGGGAATGTGAAAAATCACAGAATTTTATAGATCACCATTTTATAAAATTCCACTCTAAAAAAGCTATTTTCCAAAATCGAATATGCAGAAGTACACTTTAAATGTATTAACCTATGTTAAAATATGGTGTTCACTTTCAACATGAATAGATATAGGCATTTTGTGTGTATTTTATGATGTATATATTTTGGAACTAGGAAAGTTATTTGCTTTTTCAGCAGTAGGTGTCCTGTATAACAGCACAGGTTAGGATTTGTTAGCCAATTTACCCATTTTAAAATGAGTCAGTCATTACCTTTTTAAAAAAGAAATCATATAACAGAAAACATCTATAAAACTCTCACTTCATTTCTGCTGATCAGATAGCTTTTTGTGTGGAATTACAAAATGCTAAATGGCTCATGAGGGTGAACCATAGCAAATAGAATCCTGACGTTCACTTTCTTATTATGCAACATGACTGTGAAAACGTCCCAATAGGTGTAAGAGGAAAATGGAATGAGGTGATAAATAATTTATAACTAGAGAAAACTAATCAGAACTCTTCAGCTCCCATTGTCCCCATACAGGTGCTCAATTACTTCCTTGAAGAGGCCAAGAGACCAATAACCTGAAGTCTGGGATATAAATGAATTTTATTATTAAGGAAGATATTAAAACTTATATAAGTATACTAAAGTAGCTAATCTAAATTCTGCACAGATTTTCTAACAACCTTTCATGTCCCCTTCCTGATGGAGCTTCTTGCACAGTGGCGAGTCTTGCTAGAGTAATCTGCTGAATTTATATAAAAATCAATGATTTCACCTTTACCACAGTCAATTTGCCTGCAATCTCTGTGTTTTTTGCAATATGTTTGTTTGTTTTCCAAAATATGTTTACTGTGGTCCTTTAAAGAACAAAATTTCCTATATATATGTAAAGAAAAGCAAACAGAAAGGATCAGAGTGTTTCATACAAGTCCATCTTCATAGTTCACTATTCCAGGTACAATAGCCTGTGCAGGAATAACCATGCACAGTTTGCAATGTGAAAGGTCTGTATTTAACATCTGTATATCAGAGGTAGGGTTGACTTATTTCTAAATGGATGAAATATGATTAAGGATGAGAAAAAAAAATGTTTGCTTAGATCCAGCAAGGCTGGTTAGAATATTTTCATTAAAACTTTTTATTCTTTTTTTTTTAAACCTTAATAAAAAAAATAGTAATAATGGTCATCTTTTATTGTCATTCTTGAGCTCCCAACCTCTGACTGGAAACAACAAGTATATGACATACTGATGTTCTTCAAGGTCAGTTTTCTCACCAAAAAGCAGTTTCCTCATTGAATTGTGGCTGGTCATTCTTAATGCTCTACAACCTTCCTTGCCCTTCAGCAATTCACTTAAAATGCTTTAGGATTGTACCTTTGCAGTCAAAAAATGGAAGAAATAAAAGACATATATCTTATTGGGGAAGATGAAGACAGAGCTAAAATATCGTGTTGATAAGTTGTACAGATATAGTGTCATGTGTAATAATGTTTTAAGAGTAGAGATGAGAAGTGTTTATAAACATAAGTGAAAAATCAACAACATATAGTTGACTTCTTTAGTACCCAAGCATGAACAAGCAGAAGTTACTAACCATTACATGGGTATAAATCTCAAATTGCCTATGCAATTCCCATGATTTTGAAAGTAAAATAAACTTCTAATGGTAATACCAATAAACATAGCTCTTTATAAATCATGTTAGAAAACTTAATATTTGCTGAATATGATCTATGTTTTCTGAACCTCTGCACTGGTTTCCCTAATTTATTACGATTTACTATGTTTCACTTCAAAAACTTCAATCTCTTCCCAAAACACTGTTCTCATAAAATCACATCAGTTTACCCATGTGGGTTTCACGAAAAGGATATGATCAAAAGTCAGAAGTACTCTCATTGAATTCACAGCCAGTGAAACAACAGTGGATTGCTAAAGGTCTTGCAGATTCTTCTCCCACCTCAATGGCTTCTACTATTTCTTCCTAATTCTTGTCCAGCTTTATGGACCTTTGTGGCTTATAACAATTCAATGACTGTTTCCTCCTTTCAGTTATCTCTTGCCTTTAAGTAGTCCTTGATTTGATTTGATATCAAATATTCAACTTTGCATCCAAAAAACTCAATTAATTTATTATTTTAGTGCTGATAACGACAACTCTGTACTCAGAAACCACACATGTAAAAGAATAAAATATATCTTGGCTTCTTAAGATATCACTTTTTATACTTTTAAATAGATGTGCAATGGCCCATCTGGCAGACAACAGAAGTCTTTCCTGGAGAAGGCACTATTTAACACATTTTTTATTACCTACTGACAACCAAATGCACACTGCTTTAAACAATATTCATTTCCAGTAAAATGTCATTTGGGTGTAGCATACTAATGTATGGATCTTTTATGCTTACATTCTTAGACAAGGGCAAAATGATACAAAAACCTTAACACTTTCGGAAATAGGAACTTCTATTGCAAGTATTGGTATAAGGCAGCTGTGTCCCATCCCAAAATGTTGCATTCCCATCTGTTATTTCTTATCAAGTTTGTAGTATCTATTCAACTCATCTAAATACTTTAACCCCGAGACATTCGGTCTGCCCAAAATTGGTCATTTCAGCCATGATTGTTGAGTGTCATGTAAGCAAAAGGAACAAAAATAAACAGAACAGTTCAACAATTTAATATAGAACACATATTTTACAAATTAATTCAAAGCTTCAATTTCTTTCTCTTCCAGTTTTTAAATCAGCTTGTATTTTTGCCCTTGAGAAAAGCAGAAATAGAAGCACATGCACCTCCAACATTGTTTCACAGCTTTGATGCTAACAATCAGCCTTGATACAACTGCATGATCTTAAAAATAAACACAAAACTTCACTGTTAGTTTCATCCTGCTTTATAGATACACTTGGAAGAACAATATGGATGGATGTATGGCTATGTATCTCTCTTTATTTTTTCATCTTTTCAGTTTTTAATCCCCAAACATTGTTAGGCCTGGAAAGGCTCTGCTTTGTGTTCTGGAAAAAGTTATGAAGAACAACATAGCAAATTACTAATTGGCATAAGATTTCAAAGCTGTGTTTGAAGAAACTAAAGAGGTCCATACATTTGGATGTGGATTTAGTCTTGTCACTAACATAACTATTAAATATTTCAGCTTTACTCTGTCTTTAATTGAATATGCTCCAATTCTTTCTGCTTTCTGATTTTGAGACTTCACAAGAAGAAACATTTGCTGCGCTACAACATCTACCTTGTCACACTGCAGACCAGATGCATATGAAACAAATCAAACTACTAATATTATTATGTGAGTGTTTTTGAATTCTTCTCTCACTCTTCACTGCACATTTGCTGTTTGCATCATAACTCCCTAGGGAGGGGGAACTGATTGCAAAGGTACTGATAGTCAAGTTCTTTGTTTTGGGTTTTGTTGTTTTGCTTTGGTTTTTAACACAGAAAATGTGTTGGTTTTCAGTAGTTTATAAGCATTCCCACTTTTAAAATAATTTTGGCATAATTTTATAAAGGCTTGAATGTCAAACTATTATTTAGAAAATCTTTCTGGAGTGGGAGGAAACTTTCTGGTAGGAGTCTCAAATGAATAAAACTCATAGTTGTGCTACTTTGATAAGCAAATGAACTCCAGCAGAAATCAGAATGTTCTCTTGTAAATGGGATGCATAAACTCTTTCAAATTCAGGGCATGTGAGCACCAGTGGCTTTAACAAGCCCAAGAGCAGCAGGAGATTCCCTAGTATCTCTCCAGAAGTTGGAAAAATCACACAGTGCTCATTTTTAGAAGCTGAATTTTCTAAACAGAAGCTGTCTTGGTCATTAGGCTTTGAGTTTAAAGTACAGAGTCACCATAAGGCCATTAGAAGCAGCTAAAAGTACTCTGCATGACCTAGAAATAAATGTAAGATGAATTGTCTAACATATGAGTGAGGAATCACCATTACATATCAACCTCAAAAACACATTATAAGGGTAAATGTTCTACTTATATTTTGATCAAATACTTAAAATGAATAAAATCATTATCCCTACTTGTCCTTCAACTGGTGTTAACATAAAACAGTCCTTCTCTCCTGCTCCCTATGGGAATGAAACAAAAGACACTTGTCCACTGCATAAGCTTGTGAAGAACTACATCAATTAACTAGTAATTGAAGTAAAATCATAATTTTATAGAGCTAGTCTTTCTGCTGCATACTATCAGCAACAATGATGAACAAGCCTAAATATGCAGGTGATCTGTTTTTCAGTGAAGAAGACATCACAAACTTATGTCCTGTTTTCCTCCTTGTTCCTTTATTATCTTCACTTCCAGTCTCTTCCCAACCCAGAAAATGATCCCTCTCTAGTAGTCAGCAGTCAATCTTACTACTTCCAGAAGAAAAGTATGTAGGTGTAAAACCAGAAAGAGGAATTGAAAAAGCTATAACAGCCAAAAGGCATACATAATTGATTTGGGAAAAAAAACCCCTCCAATATTAAAAGTAATTAAAAAATAGTAAAAATTGTATTTTTATATGAATAAGTAAAGCACCCTCCTCAATACCGACTTGATGTTCACATCTTTCTAACAAACATCTCATTGGCACTTTGCTCCTCAATTGCATTAATAATTGCATGTATTTCCAGTGGGTAAAAATACTTTTTAAAAGACACTGTCTCACAGTATGAACCTATGGAGGAGGGAAATAAATGGATAATTTAGTATGAAAATTTTTAGTAGTCAATCATTTACATGGATCTTGGCAATTTTATTTTGATAATATGATGTTAATATAAATCTTTCCTTTGAACTATATTAAAAAAAAAAATAAATCCAGAATCTCCTTTAATTTCTAAAACTGAGGGATTCACTAAGTTATAACAAAAGCAAAAGAAATGTAGGTTATTTTTATGTTTTCATGTTTTTGTCCATGACATCAACTGACAAGATGTTTAAGCACTTGTTTTAAGTTTCCTGTCTTCTTACTATTTAAGGAGTTAGGGCTGTTACTTGAATTCAGAAAACAGTACAGACTCCAACATGATGTATTTTCCATCCAAAGACTTCTGTTGGAACAACAGAAGGGAAACACAAATTTTCCTTAAACATTCTCAGTAGTTTTCATCTCCTGCAACACAGATGATTTCTGAAGCGAGTGCAGAGTGAGGCTGCCTGCAGATTCTTAAGTACCTGGAAATACAATCATAGATACTATTCACATATTTCCACTGAAACCGTGTTAACCAAAGTAAGTAAAGATACATATTCATTTCAAAAAAAAAAAAAGTGAAATATAGAACCAACTGTAAGAGACTTTATGATCAGCAATTTTTCCAAGCTTATTTTCAGAAACATGGCTCTTGAATCACAATGAATGGCCTAGATATTTGTTGGAAATAAATGGTTATTCTTCATGGTTTTGTCCATCACTCACTGAACATGAATTAATACTGAGAACTTTGATTTATAGAAAGACATATTCTTCTGTACTTTTCTACTTAAAAGAGTATTATTTAATACACTCATGTATTTTTGAAGACTTTAGAACTTTCTGAAAAGTATTTGACCTCAAAATCTCTGCTAGCCTTAGTTCTTCATATGGGAATTGAACAAATAGTAGGACTTTCAATTCAATAGCAGAGAAGGGACAGGAAAGCATCATGGGTGAATATGTTTGACACAGTTTAATTTATCAGCAATTCAAGATTTATTAATAAAATTAAAGAATGATAAGGAGGGGACTAGGAGCCAGGTGTGCCAAAGAGACACCTCAACTCCCTAGTCCACTGTCACTATTGTCTCCAGACAATAGGTGAGGCAGTGCGGCGGGAGATCAATGAACAATGCGTACACGGACTAATGTAATCCAAGCATTGCCGTTTATTTCCCAAAGTTCACTCGTTATATACTCACCAGCGCTGACCATGTGCTGGAAGCACAACTCTGATTGGTAACAAACTCTGCCAGGCGCTAAGCAACATCTCCTGATTGGCCAGGCACTGCTCTCAAGGCGCCGCCCTTAGTTCCGCCCTCTGCCTCCTTTTTCTTGCTGCGTCACTGCCGTTTCACGTGCTGCATGTGGCTGTCCTTGTGTGTCCTTGTCTCTGCATGCAGAGATGTCCCTAACAGTTTCATTAAAGGGGCCAGATCGTCGTTTGTGATCCCACAAATGTTACGAACCCATTGAATATCCCCTATCAACTTTTGAACATCAGTAAGTGCTTTAATTTCTGTAGTGAGTGTCACCTTTTGCGGTCTCACAGTCCCTCCTGTGATGATCCATCTTAAATAATGGCATGGAGGTTGCTGTTGTATTTTTTCTGGAGCTACTTTCAGGCCTCTGTGCTCTAACATTGTTGTGACTTCCGCTAAGACGACTTTAAAATCTAAGTCCTTGCCTGCAATTAATATGTCGTCCACGTAATGATATATCAAAAAGTGGGGAAATGTGCGCCTAATTGGTAACAAGGCCCA
>VYZX01024226.1:4790-88819 GCA_013401335.1 Brachypteracias leptosomus
GATTCTTTTGGCCCTCTGCTGGCTCTGTTTTCCAGCTGCATCAGGGTTCTAATTCTAGTATTCATACAGCTGCATGGCGGGGCTCATCTCATCAAGTCAGATAATATTCTTTTTTTTTCTTTTTTCTTTTTTTTTTCTGGCCAGGTTAGCTTCCAGCTGCAACATTTACCTAGTATGTCTACAAATGCAACTCTATGAAAGCTTAAGCTGCCACCTGAGGCAGAGAAGAAGGTGGGCCTTCTCAGAGGCAGCACTGATGTTTCCAGGATGAGCGAGACTGTATAACCACAGGTTAATGTTCAAAACTCCAAATCATGTAATGAATGTAGCATTCTCAGTCACGTACTTTCCTAATTTAAGGATGCAATCAGCCCCCTCAAAAGAAACTATCTACCTTTTAGGTAGGGTTTTATATGAAGTGGTCATCTGTGATAAGAGAAGACTAAACTCAGTGACGCAGGAGTTTCATTTCAGCTTTACAATCTTATTATTGCTTATTAGTAATATACTATTACTGACTTAGGGATTAGCGCTTAATTTTAGTAATGACTGTACAGTCTCCCAAAAAACAAATATAATTGCAATCCACTAAATAAAAGAGGGATAGGGACTGAGCTGAAGCTTTGGACCACTGGTTGTCCCCACTGTTAAAGTTCACACACCTCCCAGCTCTTTTTTTCCTAGCTCCAACCAGCTTTCTCCAAAATAAACCTTCTCTAAAAGTCCTAAGTATCACAAATCCAACCACTCAACATCATTTAGTCTGGGGGCCAGGGATTTAGCAGACACAGAGACAAAAAATCCCTGCCTGAAGAAACTATGGTCTGGGGTCTCCATTACCAGAGAACCATGCCAGTGGGTGCACAGAGCCTCTCTGAAGTCCTGGGAGCCCTATAGGGGTACCATAAAGTGTGGAATTTGGAGCAGAACTGGAAACTAGGAACTCAAGGTAGGCCAGGAAATAAATGGCCTATAAATCTTTGAGGATCAACAGGCTTGTTCACAAGGAAAATTTAAAGAAAAAGGGAATTAAGAAATATGGAATCGAAGGAGGAAAAGTGTCAAGATGCAAAAAATAAAGAAGCAGGGTGTAAGATATAGGAATGAAAAAAGAAAAGGCTTAGAGAGAATAAAAAGAAAGATTTGGGCTAAAATGTTTGTCAAGTACTCTAAGGAGAAGCAATACTTGACAGCAGTTTGTAAGAGCATGAAGCAGCAACGTGGCTGGGTGGATCTGAGAGCAGCAACAAGATCCCAAAGAGGGTAAGCATCTGTCAGAGTTAGTCTCTGTCCAATTTCATGTTCCAGAGAGAGTGGGGAAGCTCAGGCCACCTCATTTTCCACCCAACCAAGTCAGGCTGACACCCTGCAGCATGAAACTTTCCATGTTGTAGGCATTTATTCCTTGAGCTTGTCACCCCATAATGAACAAGGACCACAGCTAGTCATCTGCTTATTTGAGGAAGCATCGGGATCCTGACAGCCTGTTAAGCAAGCAGCAAAGCTAGGGAGGAGTGGAAAAGGTGTGGAAAGAAATGTGAGAGATCTCACAGATAATATGGAGCGGAGGCAGGGATGTAATTATAACCCTAGTTTTATTTTCACTTGACGNCATTCCCTTATTAAAGTCTGATTTAGACTTCAGCAGTCTTGCTGCTTTGTATACGTTCCAGTGCTTTCACACTGTGGGTAGCCAAGCAGTAGAGGTTTAATAAAATAAAATAAATTTAAATGGTAATTTCCTGAACAATGAGAGTTTGTTTTCTAAGCAAACAGCCTTTTTGGTGTTCTTATCAAAGATGACAGAGATAGCCATGTTGTAAATACGAGAAGGACAGATATGGTCTCATTCATAGGCCTAAAAGTCCTGTTATGCCTCTTTGTTTCCTCAGCAAACAAATCTCTTGTGGGGACTGCATGGAAAAATCTCGTTATCCAGTTATGTGTGGGTTGCCTTCATTGGAAAAGACTGCATTGCTGCCTCTGTCAAAAGCATCATTGTCCAATGTGGTTTGCTGTGGCCCTACTGAGGTCCCAATATCCATCATTGTGGTTTAACCTAAGCAGCTTCCACTCATGTCAAAGTGGAGCACGATCAGAAGCTCCTGCCACATCTTGGGGCGACCTTAGGTGGCAAATCTGCTGCATTTTTGGTCCGTGAACCTGGGAGTTGCAAGGTTTGTTTGGGTCCACAAAGAGCAGTAAGTAATCCCTTTCAATCATTCACAGTAATCTCTCTTACACACCATGAAGGACATCCCAAACAGAGCATTTATATTAAACAGGACATGTCACAGGTGGCCTTACATTTTAGAAAAACTAGAAAGTAACTGAACAACCCTCAGGAACATTATTAATAACACTTTCAGGTGAGAACGTGTGGGTTTCTCTATCTCATCAGCTTGCCACTGCAGACATGGTTTGCCATAATAGGATTCAAATCTCCTCCCAAGATTGTATCTGCCCTCAAGGGTAAATAAAGTCAGTTGTGTCTTTCTGACACAACTTTGTCACTGGCTTATTAATATTGGCAGGCAGTGACGGGAGAATGGGGGACACCAGCAGCATAGCAATTTTAAGAAAACATTTCCTATAATGAAAGTAGCAGCAGTGGTGGCCAACAATTGCACAAATGCTCTTGGGAGGCATTTCTTCACTTACCTTTTCTATGGAGCCCACTTTTCTCAATAATGCATGGTGGGAGACCGCTTTGTTGTTGCCAAGTTCAACAGAAAATGCACAGTTGCCGCATAATTCAATATTATATGCATTTAGGGCCTGACCCAAAGCCAACTGACATCAATGGTACGACTGCTATTATTACTAGTAAAGACTGTGGTTTGGGCTCTCCCAGAGTGGTGTTCCCAAGCATAAAGCCTTATGGAAGATTATCAACTAATTAACAACAACACTGGAACAATGCTGTTTGGAAGGCAACATTAAGCTTTCAAAATTACTCACTTTAAAAATTGGGGTTTGGTTCAGGTTTGCAAGCTGGCCTCCACTTAAGGAGTGCTATGAGCATTCTTTAATCCTTATAAATCCTTTCCAACTCACATGTATTTCTAAGGATTCTATTCTGGTCTCTCCCCAGGGAGATTTTTGGGCCATCTCCCAAAACTGCAACATAGTAAGTGCACTGCTTTGAAAAAACTCTTCAGAGGTCATGAGTTTATGCTTAGGTATTTTTAAACACTTTTGTTATTCAGTGATGCAGTAAAAAAGGCCTGATGATTGCCAAACTGAGAACACAGCTCAGGGTTTATAGTGGTTACCTGGGGTTTGGATTAAAGAACAAGCTACTATAGGTCCCAAGCCACCTCTCCCATTGTAGCTGCCTCTGAATATACTTTTCTCTCCATGGCAATGCCCTGAGGTGCATCCAAGCATCTTGGTCCTTGTGGAAAAAACAAGGTTCCCCAATGTCACTGTCAGGTACATAAGTAAACACAAGTCTGCCAGCACAATCTGGGACTGAGACCAGCTTTTCTTTCTGACTGACCATCCACAGAGATGAGAAGGCTGGATGGTACCGTCGTGCCAGTGCCCCTGGCTCCTGCTCAGAAGAGCTTATTCTTTCAAAGCTAATGGCCCTTTCAGCTGCAAGAGGCAAAAGCTAATTCATCCCAACATCATCCAAAAGCTCATCAAAGCTCTTTCACTAGCAGGTCCCCTTTGCTTCCTAGTTAAGGAAGAAGCAAGTCACTTCATCCAGTGGGATTAGACCACAATGTATTCCACCAACTCCAGCTGAACAAATAAACACTTTTCGGAGCAAGTGCTTTGAAAATCAGGAAAGTAAAGAATTCAGTGAGATATGGCAGCTTTTGTACTAGCACCCTGGAAAAAAAAAGATTTAATATAGATATGCAGTTGCATCTTTTGAATTCCCATTCACTCTTCAGGCACCTTATGTGACACAGAAGATCAGCTTGAAGCCTAAGTGAACTAAAGACCTGATGTCTGTCTGCATCTTGGTCATGTGTTTGGAATTGAATGCTAGGTGCATGTGTGGGACACTGAGGATTTGAGGTTTTGCACTGGCCTGAATGCTGAATTACTCACAGTGAGAAATCCTTTTGGAATGTCTAAATATGAACACTCAGCTTGGTTGCTTTTGAAGAAACCAAAGTTCTCCTAGAAGATTTCTTTACTAAAGCAGACATCATCAGTGTGTAACGGTGTTCTGAAAGGGGGTTCATTTTGTTATCATTGTCACAAAACCCACTGTGCAAAGCAATTAGCAAAGGGTTGTGCAAGGACTTCGAAGGAGATTGAACCAGACATGTAGCACTGGTATTCCTTGAAAAGCGCAACTCAGATTTCATCAGGCTTCTCTATAAGCTCCATCATTTTGTTCCGTCACCAGAACATGGGGGCCACGAGACAGAGGCCTTTCCCAGAAAGCTCTGCAGGTGAGGTTACAAAGACAACGAGGGCAGAGCTTCAGACACAAGATTTGCTGCAACCTCTCCTGTAGATTCAGGTGCCCAGCAGCCTCACAAGCTCCATCCTCCTGAACTGCTGCATCCCTTTTTGAAAAGGCTGGAAGGTTTCTGCTTCCCTGGAGATACAGAGGAAGGAGTTCTATGCTCTGCACTGAATGATCTAATGTAATTTGGGGACAAAGCAGCTATTAATTACCTTTATTGATAAACAGTAGCTTTATTAATAGAAAAACTACCAGCAGTGTCAACTATTCATACATATATATATATACATATTCTATACAAAGAATGGAAAACAGACTTCCACCTTCTATAAGAACTGTAATTGGTAACTTCTGAAATGTGGGCTTAGGTTTTAATGGTTTTAAAGTATTGTTTTATATCCCTCTCATTCCTTAATTTATCTCTGCCAGGCAGCAAGGCAGCTCGAAGACATCTGAACGCTGTGATTAACTAGCTTGCTGATTATCTGTGCATTAACATCAGATCTGTGATAGTTTCACAGTGCCATGCTACATACAGAAGCAGGGGAAAAAAATGAGTTGATCATAGGTTATTAAGGGCAAATTCAATAATAGATGGATTGCATATCTGATGGCAAGAGCAAGCTCTTTCCCCACATCCGCCATGCACATCAATTGCTGCAGTTGGTGTGCTTCAGTAGTTTAAACTTTTTTCCTCTTCCAGCTGTGAGAAATTATCATGCTAATGGGCTCTGCCCCAGACTCCTTCACTTCTGGCAGGCTAAGTGGGCTGGAGGCAGTAGCAGGGATGCATCTGGGACCCAGTGAGCAGCTGTCCTGCCCCAGCAAACCCTCTGCATGCTGGGTCCTTTCCCCTCCTGAGCCATGCTGAGGAAACAATACTGCCAATAAATGCTACAAGGATGTTAAGAGAACAGGTTCAGTTGGTGCCAGTGTCATCACACCATATGGCTGCTTGTGATATTGGAGGGCTGGATTTGATGATCCAAGTCCCCTTTTGGCCTCACATAAGAGACAAATGCTGAATCCTGTCACTGACTGAGAAGCCCGTCTCGTCTGGTTAAACCCTTGATTTCAAAATACATAAATAAATCCACAAAGTTCCACAATGCCAAGGTTCCTGAGGAACTAATTACAAGCTCATCTTTGTTCACCATAGGTATTTTCCATTAAAGTCACACCAAGTTTTTCCTGTGTTAACTTACATGCCCCAAAAGCCCAAATTCTTTGGAGGCTTAATTACAGTTTCATGCTGCCAAATCCTTTTGGTGCATCTTCTTGTAAGTCGCGCTTAACATATGTTATCAGCAAACTTAAGGCCCTGCAGCAACAACAACAACAACAACAAGGACCTTGAACAGCTATTCCACACATCTAGGAGCCTCCAGGAAAGGAACACAAAACATTTTCAGCTAGCTTTCATACCATCCAAATGATGTAATTAATTTACAAGCCACATTGCATTCCTTTGCTCCTACAGAAGATACCAGGCTGCAGACAAGGTGTTATCAGTCTAGCAACACGCTTCATGCAAGGACTCCACCCCACCAGCACGAGATTATACATCCCTTGGCTACATATATGTCATATTACAACACATGACATGTAAATGTTTCTCATCTTTGGATAAAACAAAGCACAAAACTATGGCATGTTGAGATAAAGTTTTTCTATAGGTGATCCTGTCTTCTTAGTACAGAGAGGGCAGCTCAAGTGTTCATTCGTAGACTGAAGCATCCATAATGGCCCTACACCCATTGGGACCAGAGATTTCATCAAAGCTGACACACTAGGTCCCTGTGTGCTCTTGGTAAAGTCATCTGACCTCCTTAAGACTTAGTAAACCAAGCCACAAAATGAGCTGAAAGAAGATTCTTTCTAAAAATTAACAATGACTTCTAAACAATCCAAACATTCTTTCTTGCATAACTTAATAATTATTTCAACACAAGGCACAGAATAACATAGCTGGGTGGAAAAACACCTACACTAAACAGAGGACGTCTTTTTGAGCTGTCCACCCCTTCAGAAGAGACCTGAAAGATCAATATGGTGCTAGACTACCCTTCATTTTTGTTATCAAGTTGAAGAGGAGAAAAGAATTATGGTTACACAGATCATCAATCGAAAAGCTCCTTTGTAGCAGCTGGAGGTGGATCCTGACCAGCTGGAGCACTAGTCTTATCCCTATGACCATACTGACACCCTAATACGATTTTTTACTAATGTTGTTAACATGAATACCTGTCTTAAGTTTTATACAGCATCCATCACAGGGATATCAAAGCTGTATAGCTCAAGGGAAGCTAGTAATTCTGAAGCCTCAATGTGCAATAAGAAGGAAGTTTCCTCCCTAGAAAGTTAATTTCAGGAATCCTACAGTGAGGTTAACAGGATTAGTTTTCCAGTTGCCACTGACTTTGCAAGAATCATACCAGATGAAGACTGGAGGGAGAGGAAGAGGGAGGAAAGGGAACCGTGACTCCTCAAAATGCTTCTTAATTGCAAAGAATCTGTTGCTGCTTAAGATGTGACTTGCTGACAGGGAGAAAAATATATCAAAGCACAGAGAAGATACATCAAAATATCAAAATTCAGCTGAATAAATCTCAAGGGATGACAGAGGATCCATCGCTTAGAACACATATAGAAGGATTTCTCATCTTGCTTGCATTAAGCAGTCTTTTTTCTCCTGGCTTTTTTTTTTTTGGCACACTTGAGTCCTATTTCAACAAAGTGTGAGCAGGTATTTTCAAGACCCATCAGAAATTATTCCATACATACCAGAAATTGGGACTTGAAGCTAACAGTTGGTGCAGATAAAATATCCATGAAAATGAGGTTATATCCAGTCAGGACGGGAGGTGGCTGACTACCTGCCCTTGGAGATGGACTATATTGTCTGTGGTAAATATCAGTTTGAAAGCAGATGAATTCCAACAGACCAGAAGTAGTTGCTTAAAAAATATGACTATGTCACATTGTTTTATTTTCTGATGTAAGGGCTGATCCCCTTTCCTGAATTTCCTGCCCTAGGCTAGGGTGAGGCACTACTCTCATGTAAACCTGCTTCATGACCAAAGGAAAGAGAGGATGAGAAGTTTTCTCCAGGGAAAAAGAAGCACATAGACAAATGTTAGCTCGGAAATTTCCAATAGCTTGAATCAGCTCAATTTCTCCACACAAAGTTACAGTTCAACCTACTCATTAGCAATCAGCAGAAATCAATACTCTGCATTGGCAACTGACATCCTCTATCTAAAGGACAAACTGTCATCGCTGTGGTGGCTCAGTGGCATCTGTGACAGCAAAAAAGAAACTGAAGGCATAAAGAAAAACTTGTCCATATACAATTGCTGCCAAAAAGCCTCTTCTTCAATAAAGGCAGGGGAATGCTGGGCGCAGGCTTGCTGCAGAAGAGCATTTGCTATTTGACCCCCATCCCACTTACCCCCATGCCCAGGTAAGAATCTGCTCGAAAGTCATCTTGCCCTCAGGAGGAAGCAATATGGAAAAAGACAGCAGCAAAGAGTAATTTCTGGCACATTGGTTTATCAGAGGAGCTGGTTTACACCCCAACAGCCTCACACAGTTCCTGGGGGAAGCAAACCCCATGTCTCTTAGAGCCTCTATATGTACATGACTCTGGGGGCTTCTGCATATTCTGTATTCATGTGGCCATTCTTCTCCATCTAAATCTCTCTACTGGAGAACACCAGGTGAGGATAGTTTGTCACCGTCACCTTAGGCTTCCAGTAATCAGAGTCCAGGTGACAATTCAGAGACACAGCAGAGCATTCAGGTATATACTCAAAGACCCAGAGTGAGTCACCTGGTGCAATTAATAAAAAATGATGGAACAAGCATAGGCCATTTGGTTCATCAGAGTTCACTTAGCTTTTCTATTTAACGCTCTATTTCCTCCATGAAGGCAGCTTATGATTTACCAAATAATACCAGTGTGTTTCTACCTCAACGGCTTTAGCTTGGAAAGCCAACTGAAAATATGTTTTACTCTACATGTGCATAGATACCTATTTTTGTTCTGAAGACACCTGGTATGCACCACCTCTCCTTCCATTCTCTACATGCCCCTGTCCCTGCTGGGGGCTACCACCAATTTACATAACACAGATTCTTACTTTTACCACCCTTGCCACCCTCTGGCCCAACACTATGTCCCACCCCAGAAATCCTTTGGCACCAGACTAAAGGAGAGGAATGAGCAGGTGTGTTCCTTGCTCAGCCTCCTCATTACTGCCGAAACTTGGCATGTAGTGTCCCACCCACTCAGAAGAAGTGTCCTGAGGTTACTCCTGAACTTAAGTGCCATGAAATAAGAAGGAGAAAAAAAGTTTTCATAATTTTCCATTTACAATTAATTTCCCCATTTTTCCATCCTTGTTTCCTTCTATCAAATCCCAAAGAACTTCCTGACCTTCAACTGCCTCTTCATATTAGGATGTGCATGCAGCATCCCTAAGCCTCGCACAGTGTACCAGGGAAATCCACCTGCTTAAGATTTGCCCTGTTTCATCCTTCCGGTCCCCTGAAGCAGCCAGCAGCTTTTAACAAAGAGCTCTTTGTTCGATCAAGCATTATGTTGGATATTACCAGAACTTTAAAGCCTGATGTTTTAAAATTCTCCACAGACTTTGTAACAGGGTTTCTCCCAAGGCCTCCCAGGATCCTTTCCCCTTGCCCTAATAGACACAAGCTTCTGCAGCTCTCCTCAGAAGGAGGACTAAATTCAGTTTTCCTCACACCTTCAGAGGACTGGCTGCAACAGCTGAAAATGGGGAAATCTGAGGAAATCAGAGCAGACACCACATCCTGCTTCTCTGCTCCCTGACCACAGCTAGTATGATGAAAACAATGCTCCCACATGAAAGAGCCCGTGGCTGTGGTCAGGTAGGTGTCTTAGCAGTTTCTCAGGTTTTGATTTATATCCTGGAAAATGATTTTTCAACTGTTCAGTCCTTTTGGTAAACCAGGTAACTGCTATTCCAAAGGCTTTCTTTGTGAGCTGTTCTCATTAGCTTCATTTATTTCATGTTTTTACCTACTATTTTCTTTATATTTTCACATTAAATTCGATTTGCTGCGCAGTGACCCAGTTTCACAGTACATCTGACATCCCTTTGATTTCTTTTTGCTGCCTGCTCTACACTTATAGGTAAGTGCAAACGTAAGAAGTCTGCAGCTAGTTTCTTTGTGTAGGTCATTTAGACAGATTAGAAACACTGAAGGAAGCACTAACTCCTCTTCTGGCTTCAATCAATACTTCCTCCAAGTTTGACACAAGTCCTCTCTATTTTTCAGCAATCCTTTGCTATGTGATACACTGGCTGCCTGATCCCTTCAGGTTGAATAGCAACCTGGCAAGTGGCACTTCAGTAGGTTGCTGCAGAACTCAAACAGCATGTCGTGCCAAGTCCCGTCATTACCCAGTCTTCTTTTTTATGTATGTGTATTTGTGCTTGTTATGACAGGGGCACTAGAAGGGAGAATAAAGCTAACAGAAGGCAGAGGACGTGTCAACCTTAACTGCGCTTTCCCTGACTGTAACATTTGAATAGCTTCCAGTAAAAATATTTAGTTACATTCATTGTGTGCAGACTTCAGTGTTTTACTGTATCCATGCACTCGCTATAGTCACCCCAGTAAGTGGATGCATCTGTGTATTTATTCATTTCAGCTGAAATGTTCAGGTGTTTCAAGCATTACTGATGACCCTGAGGATGCAAAAGCCATCTCCTTCGCTTCCTTTTCACTGCTTGGAGAGAGGTAGGAGCCTTCAAGGCAGCAGCAGTTGCATATGACCCAGTGGTCCCTCTCGAATCAGCCCTCTAGCAGAGGAAGATCAGAGGCTCAGCTATCTCCGGGAAAAGTTGTATCTGGTTCAAAGTGGCTGACGCTGGAAACAGTAGGAGACATATGCAGGCACCTTGACTGCAATGGGTCTGATAACCTCCCTGGTCTACTTCCTTCGGCACGTGAGTCCCAGCTTGGAGGTCCCTGCACTTGCCCACCACAGGGCTGCTGTTTTGCCACCCCCTCGGGGCTGCCTTGGTTAGATGGGCTGCCCACCATGGCTGCCACGCTGCCAGCCTGAGCCCTCTCCACGCTCAGCTCTGTGTGCTGTCACAGGTAACACATATGTAGATGACCCAGGGGAGCACTTGCCTTGGATGTCCCTCCTCTTCCTCCCCCTTGCTATCTCTCAGAGTGAAGCCATGTTCGTAAGAGTGCTTTACATTCTCCCCCACTTCCGTATGTTTCCAAAACCTGCTATGAGTCATCTCTGTCTCCAGGTCCCTTTTGATCCTCCAGGTTTCTGGAGTGACTCCTCCTGCCCTTTGCAAATCAGCATTCGCCCGGACAGGGATCCTACAGCCAGGATAACACCACACCATAGCAAAAGACAGCTCTGCCTCTCTGAGCATTTTCTCCAGGGCTCTCCTCTCTCTGCTTTCAAGATCTCTCATCTAAAAACCCCGAGGCTTTTTTTGCTCACAGCTCTATATTCTTCCCACTTGTAATGTAAGCATGAGTCAAATTCTGCTCTTTGTCACTCCCATCTCTACACCCAGAGTCATGGAAGAGATCAACAAAGTCATGCTGGATTTACATGGGGATAATGAGAGCAAAAAATTGGCCCTTTGTCTTTATATTTTAACTTCTTCCTGTCATATTTTTTATTTGTGGCAGTGTTATTGTTAGATTTAGTTTGATGTGCCTGTTTGAAATTCATTAATCTACAACACGCTCTAGGAAAGCTCTTTATATTTGTTCTCTACTTGGAATACAAAATTACTTCGCCTTACAAAGTATGTTATAATATTCTAAATTTATGACATTACTATTATCTGAGGAATCTTCAGCTCTTCATGCATATTCCCCCTTTGTTTCAAGCCCTTCAAAGATAGTACAGCTAATTCTACATTTTCTTCTCTTGGCATCAATTGCACGTTATACTAAATGCTATTAAATTGCAGATTCTCACTGCTTTTCCTGGAAACTTGCTTGTTGGCAGAGTAAGATTAGATCTAGATATTATATGCAAGGGGTTTTTAACACCTTAGGTTTAAGATGCCAATAGTATATGAACCTTAAGCGTGATGGTGTCCTTAAAAGCATAAAAAAAATTACATTAAGCTAAATTAAGTCACTTCTAATTAGATATTTTATGCCTTTCTTTCCTGACTAGTGCAGCCTGTGCAGATTTACTAAATATCTCTGCTAGCTCCAACATCTTCACCTCATGGCATCTTGAGTCAGCATTTCTGGCAGCAAGCATGACCATCAAGCGAAATTCATAAAGTAAATTAGCATTCAGTGCTGGGACTGAGGAGGTCATTAGCAAATGTTTCCAAATGACCTGTGGCAATCCCACCCCTCACCAGGCCTGCTTTAGGAAAAGAAAATTAATTATTCCTGGAGGGAAGGGGGAAGAGCTTCCTGGCGTTTAAATGGACAGCTGGGCAGGAGCAACAGCAGCAGCCATGCTGTGCTGTGCTGTCCTGACAAGGGCTACATGTGCATCTCTCCACGCCCAGAGGTCCCTGTGACAGCAAATCAGGCAGTGCTGGTGGCAAGGAGCCACTTCCCATGGAGGGCACCTCTCACCCCTGCATCCTTCAGAGGAGCATGGTCTGATGCCTTCCACCCATTCCCCACCAGGAAAAACCCAGACAGCCTTGTGTGTCCACTGTTCCTTTTCCTAATTCGTTAATATAATATGCTTAATAGAAATTATTAATATGCTTAATATAAATTATAGCATATATTGTAGTAATTCAGCTATAAAAGTGTGGTCTAACACATTTGTTAATTATTAGGCTTCTGAGAATTTTCTCACTAATTTTACACGTGCATGCCTGCATTTGCCCACGTCAAAGCTCTTATTTGTAACCTAACTGATATAAGCAGGAAAAACCTGTTTATAAATTTGGAGCCTACAAATTCATTCTCTCAGATTTTCCTATGCAAAATGCATGCAGTTGCTTTCACAGTTTTGTTTCTTTTGGAAGAAAATATAATTATATTGTAAAATATATAATTATATACAAATATAATGATATAATTTTTAAAAAATAACTTTTGAAATATTTAATGTCAGCAGTGAGCTCATTAACTATTATTTGTTTTACTGGGAAATGTCAGGTGAAGAGCAGACTACTATTCCACACCAAGTCAGGGCAGAAAGTGAATGTTCACCCAGCCCAAGACTCTATCAGATGGGCCAAAGGAGTATGCTGGCAGACCAGTATGGCTTAAGAGGAGACATATAGGGATATTTGAGCATAAAACATCTCCTTATCCTGTAACATGAGTTTGCAGCTCAGGAATTTCATAAGTCAGAGAGAGTGTTGACATGAAGGTTTATGATTTTTGCAGCATCGCCTTTCCCTCACCCTTTGCCCAGGTTGCTGTGGCCTCCAGGCACCTCCACGCTGTCGACAGCTGCCTAGAGAAGTAGGTGCCAGGTAAGATCAGACCCTGTGTGGTGGAGCAGGTAAGAGAGAAGATAAATGGGATTTCTCCCAGGACAAACGAAGGCAGACCAGGACTGTGCCACGTCTACACCCCTCTGAGCTCCTGATGGCTTGGCCCTCTGTGGTGGTGTCTGGTTCTGGGGGAGATTCTCCTGGGGTGATCTAATATAAAATTACTTTATTTCTGCTGGCGGCTGTTTCTCCATGGTGCCTCCACTGAAAAACTGGCCTAGGAGCAGTGAGTTCCCAAAGGCAGCAGCACCAGTGCAGAGATGGGCTGCTGGCTCGTGCACCCTCACCACTACCATCAGCGCGGGAGCTGCTCTTGCCAGGGCTTCTCACTCACAAGGGTGGGGATAAATGTTGATTTAATTTCAGAGGCTTCACCCATGGCCCTTGTTTGAAGACCGTGCCAGCCGCAGGGGTGGAAGCCATGCAGGAGACAGGCAGTAATTAAGGCTAAATTTTAAAGCAGAGGGATTCCTCTCACCCTACCCTCCAGCCTAAGCCCTGGGATCATGTTCCCAGAGCAGAGATAAAAGGGCAGGTTCCCTTCCCTGAGTTTATTAAACAAAGCGCAAAGGTGGTAGGACAAGACTGGTGGTGTTGCTGAGCTGCCAGGTCACACAGCTTGGCTTCAGGACTCCTGCACATGCTGCCCATCTGTGCTCCTTCATGAGCAGGATCACATCTCCCACATGCGCATAGCATGGATCCAAAGCCTCTCTCCCACCCAAGAAACTCAGAAGGACTTGGCATCTAGCTTACACACAAGGCAGAAGAGAGGCTGCATACCCTCTCACATTACCTGCTAACCTGCCGTCAAGACACAGGACCCAAAAGATTCTCAGAGTCCTAATTAAATGTACAAATCGTATGGAACAATGTAAAATGCATCTGTGGCTTTGAAAGACTATGACAATTTCAGGCAGATGGCAAGATAGGAATTAGCACTTCTTGCAGCACCCAGCCAGAACAGATGTAATAGATAATCAGGGTCAGCCAGCGATGCACAACGCAATTCCCTTTGCTGTCCCAGAAAACACAGAAACACTAAGCCACTGTGTCACTACAGATTTTGTTGCAGGAAACATGACGAATGTCAATTGTCAAGGTAAATTAGTAATGCTACACAAACAGAAGCTGGAGGTAGAAAGGGAGCCTTGAAAGAGGCAGCTCTAGTGACACAACACTTCTTAAAGTAGCTTGTTTAAATTCTTTCTTCTCCTATATGCATATTGCTGTTCGTGAGGAGTCCACAAAGTCAGTAACTCCCTCTGAAACAGTTGTTTGTTTTGAATTGCTGATAGGAAATATATTAAGTTAATTAAAAATTGTTACAAGGGCAGTGATTTATGAGGCATCTGACTACAGAAGAATAATGCATCTACCTGGCTACCTGTCTTGCTGGTCCATTTCCTTCGGAATTACAGTATTTTAACTCATGAAATGGTAAAACATTAGAGCAAAGCAATGGAAAGTTACTCTGTGCTTAACTGTCCAAGAATTATATTCAGGAAGAAAACAAGTGTAGGAATAATTTGTCAGATGGTATAAAAATAGATCTTCTTGAGGCATCATCTGAACTTGGGAAAAATGTTTAATTGGCTGCCTGGGGCCCTCCAGTATTTTCATTTTTCTAAATGAATTATAGTATATTCATTATACAATAGGTGGCTACAAGTATGAAAGTGTTTTGTGCGTTCATTCAGTGGTTCACTCATGATCTGAAAAAGAAAGCCGACCAGGTATAATGAAGATTCCCTGTTTAGGTGGTTGAGTTTCTTCTTTGTTCTGCTTTTTTACTGGCAGTATTCAAACCCCAAATTTGCATGAGTGAAAATCTTCCTTGGGAAAGCTAACTCCCACTTTGGGGTTCTGCTGCCATGCCAAATAATTCAAGATGCTTAAATGGATTTGCAAGGTGGATGCTCGAATGCAGATTAAAATGTGAATCCACTTCCCAGAAAATCATCTAATTTATAAACAAGGAATCTTCAGACCTTGAGGTAGCCAAAGCGACTTGGCTTTTGAAGGAGATTACTTACAAAAGGCTCTGGCTACCAATCTGCTGGAGACTGGCTGTGCAACTCTTAAAACCCCAGAACAAAAGATCAAAGGCTGCCTCAGCCAAGCAAAATATTCCACTGCTGGGTAAATAACTTCTGTTCTGCAAATAGCATTTTCCCAAACGCCATATCACGATACAGATCTTCCAATAGGTGCAAACACAGGCTGGAAAAGTGTGAGAAAACATGTCCCATGATCTACCAACTTGTGAGAATGAATTGGTAACCTGAGCACTCTCAGCACCTTTGAAAACTGGGGTACAGGTGCCATAATGCTCATGAGTGTACAGGCATAACCATAATGCAAGGCTGTGCTAACTAATGGCAGAACTTTTAAGGCAGGAGCCTTCAAGATGGACCTTTCAACTGTCCAACCACCATCCAGCCCTAAAGGGGCAGCTCAGCAGACCTGCACCCCAACTGTGCCCCTAAAAACTGCATCTCCATCTTCTCGTTGAGTCCCACAATGCTACATAGGAAGTCAAGTCCCCAGATAGAGGGGACAGGCAAGGAGGGGCAAGGCAAGGAAATGCTTACTAGAGACCTGTCCGGTGGCCATGGCCACTGGCAGGGACAACCTCACTCCCTGAAAGAGTCAATGAGTACTTGAAGGTCTCACTATCTACAAAGGCTGTCACAGGAGCTTTGTACTTTCCTGCATCACTCCATGAGCATACAGATCTCAGGGGCCAGATTCCCACCACGCAGTCTGCAGTGTGGTCAATTTTTGGTGTGTAAAATGAGCATTGGAGGGGCTTAAAAAGTGAGTGAGGTTGTAAATAGCCCAGCAAGGTGTGAGGGAGACCACAACATCTGGTCACTCATCTTTTCCATCTCTATCAAGTGCCAGATATAATTATGAGGGCAGGTCATAAATAGACAGGAGTAATAAGAAAGGAAGGCAATTCTCTTGAAATCTGAACATGAAATCACAGCACCTTCATCCTTCAGAGGCCAGGTGGTTCAGTAAAAAAGAACCACATCCAAGAGGCTTTGAATCTGTTTCTTTTGACACGCACTATCAGCTTATCATGGAGCAGTAGTGTTTGACACAGAAAATAATTATCTTCCCAGCAACTACCACCAAATCATTGTGGAAGAAAACTGGAGAATTTCGACCAAAGACCATTAACTGGAGAGCTAAATCATACACCCTGCAGTGTTGACACAGTCTTTTTGCAGCCCTCAAAAAGCATATTTTGCATTCCAGCTGACTCACGGCATGTTCTGGGTAGTGGATAAGAGCACTCAGCATGCCACGGAGAAGCCTGACTTTAAAAGAGCAAGCTCAGATACTCACTGGAGAACTAACGTGTCTCCAAAAGAATGAGCACAAGGGAACTTTTCTCCACTGCTCTACAGTCCACTAGTGCTCACAGCATGGCTTAGAGTCAGGTGTACAGGAATGGGTTAAATCACAGTATAAAATAGTGCAGTGGTTGCACATTTTATAATGATTTTTCATGTTTTTCTGCTGTCAATGCCTTCCCTAGGGAAATCATTCCATCGCCTCTATGATAGTGAGCTGAATGAAGACTGACCCCAGCCTACGAAGCCAGATTTATTCATGTTAGGTGACTGCATCCCTGAAACAAAAGTCATCTTTTGCCAGGATCCTTGAATGTCAAACTTTTATTCCCTCTTATTACTTACATATTTTTCTCTATCACTATCCTAGTAAATTAATTTGTATTTTACCTTTGATTTTATTGGAGGTTTTTATATAAATCTATCTCTCTAATTTTCAGACTTCATCCTCAATATGTCTGCGGATGCCAAAATATTATCCTTATAAGTAACCTTTGGCCATTATAGGCTAAAAATCTCTTTTCAGTTACTCCTATGTAAATCCAAAATAAGCCACCAACAAGGAAAAGTTAGTCCCTTAGACTGGGTATGTCTGAAAATGCTTTGGTGTGAATAGTTTTCTTTGACGCAGTGTAAAAGTAACTACCTTATCCAGAAGGTGAAATTCATTTCTCCTACAGCTAGCCAGCAAAACGCTTTGCCTAAAAAGCCCTTTGTAGACTCCCCCTATGCAGGGAGGAAGGTGTATCGCATCACAGGGCAATTATCTCCTCTCTCCTATTATGAAGGTACCCATTTCTCCTCGTTGGCTGTCAAGGGAGTCTATACTAGTCATCTTGAGCAAGATGTGTACTTTTATATGTGCAATACATCCCACCAGTAAAGAGATCCTGTGGAGAGTTAGTACAGAGCAGTGAGAGCACTATAAATTTATGGCTGAGCCTTATCTTACCCAGGCAGACAAAAGCTTATATTATAACCTCTATTCCACAAGTAAGTCTTTCCTATAAATATCAGTCACACAGCACGGAAGAATCAATTTTTATGATGATGACAAACTAAAGGGCAAAATTGAGCATTTATATGCAGGTTGCCTTTGGGCCACTTGATGATTTGCAAATGAGTCCTGACCCTCCTGGATCTAACTTTCAATATTTCACTTCAAATGTTTCCACTGTTTCAAGTATCCTTTAACATAGCTGGAATTTGATCTGCCTACCACTAGGAAATTATTTAATGTAGCCTCTGAGTACAGAAAAATAGATGTTTTCATTAACAGATTCTTTTTGTTCCTGTATTCTGAGGAGAAAGATTGGTTCTATTTAGTTTCATGTTGTAGGGCCAGATTTCTTCACTCCTATTCAGAGTGAGTAGTCCTTTATTTTCCAAATAGCTCAGTTAAAACCAAACAAAGGTTGTTTGTCTTTACTCTAGCTTCAACAGAAGCACACTGCATAATCTGAATTATTTTGATTTCACATACAGTTGTGCCTTCTAATGGTATCATCTGATTATTCCCATTGTACTAAAACCATTTCACTCAGGCCCATTTATGTTATGTGGGAGTTCAAGATATATCATCTCAAGTGTTATGCTCTTTTGCTGGAAACAAAATCTGTCACCCTGACTTAGTTTTAGCATGTTCTGAGCCGATCTTTGGCAGGTTTAAAGCCTCTCTGAAAGCAGTAGCAGCTTCTCTGAGTTTCACAGTTTGGCAAGAAATAGACACATACAGGGTATTTGTCTTTCTTTCGCTGGGATATGATCTTGCTTCTTTCTCTTTCCTCCACGAAGCTGCATAAGTGCACCTTTGGGAAGAAAAAATTATCAAGGAATATTTTGTTTGGATTTTTTGCTAAAAGCTTTCTTTTCAAGGATTTAGGCATTTAGGATACGCCTGAAAGCTTCTTCCTGCTCATTTGGTTAGGTATGATAATTTCCAACCTTTGGTTCATGAGTTCATTCCCTAATCAGGGCTACAGCACATGTCAAGCTGTTCACTTTGAATGAAAAGCTTTTCCAGACTGAAAACTCAATTTACCCCTGCTAGTGACGTTAAGATAAGCAGTCCCTCAAGGGAGCCCAGTCCTTATCTGATACACTGTGTTCTTCACAGGTTCTGGCAGAAATTAAGTGGAGTTTCATGTACACACATTTGAGACATGTGTACCCTATTGAACAGGACCTTTCATTTGCACATCAAATGAAGCTTTCTAGTAGCTCAGTGGAGCCTTGTTCACTTGCTGAATATCACCCTGTTACAAGAGCCTATGATAATGGCATGCCTATATATCATAAAGACAAAAGATGACTGCACCGTAGGAGGTGGCTATCAATCCACTGCCCATCATCCTGTGTAATGAGTGCCCTATAACAAAGTGATACTTTTTATATCTTTTTTGACAAATGAATTATCCCCTAGGAAAGCTTCATTAGATGTCCTTCATAGCCTCCATCACAATGCTGAGATCAATTATTTTTGTTAGTGGCACCTACAAATTTGAGGTAGGGTGTCATGCAAACCCAGAACACGTGTGCATGTACACTGTGCGCATACTGCTGTAGACTTTAATGATGTGTGTGCCTCCTACTATTTCCTTTCTCTCCAGCTATTTAACCTAATCCAGCCCTTCTTTCACCTTCACGCTACAAATATGCATGCTGTTAAGTCTGAACAAGGCTTTTTGCAGACTTTTTCTGGAATTGAAAGTAGGCAAGTCCATATGAGGGCAAGATTCCTACTCACAGGAAGCAATTAAGAACATTAATACAAGTATCTGAAGCTGACCATTGAAACTGAAGTTGTTAAACCAAATCAAACATATATGTAGGAGCTGCCCTTTAGACTGGAAATGGTCTTCTTTCCACTTAAAGGAGAATTAGCTGTGAAGGCCATCTACCATCAACACACCAAGGGAACCAAGAGTCCAGAGAACATTACACTTAGAAAAGTCTTAAAGGATTAAACAGGAGATTTACACTCAGACAAAAAAAATCCACTTGGGAGCTGGGCTAATGAAACCTACGCAGTGTTGCTTCAACTGACCTCTTAAACACATCATCAGAAACATTTAGAAAATGTAAGACAAAACCAACAACATTTTCCTGGGGATTTTTGAATAATCTCCCTGCACTGAGATTGATGTTAATCTTATGGCATGATACAAAATGGTTCAATTTACCTTTAAAAAGGGTATTTCCATTCTTTAATGGAAATGCTCCAATTTAGAGTAATTTTTGTAGAACCCTATTAGACATCCTGGAAGAGTGTTAATTTCATCTCTATGGAAAATTATGTACATCTCCATAATGAGGCACGGTCAAATGCTGTGTGGAAACTGAGCTTGGCTCTACATTAATATAGTGAGTATTCCTGACAGTAGTGGGGGTCAATGTCTTTTCTGATAGAAAAACTGATTGTTCTGGGACTAGATAATTTGCATTCACTTGGCCATGGGAAATCTTAGGCTCACCCTCTAGGTGATTTGTCACCTGGAGCTCAGGATATGCACTATAAAACATGACAGCTCTTGGTGAAAGAATTTCTGGGTAAGAGAAGGAACACAATAGGTTTCCTAGGTAATCAGGAGAAGACAGAAGCAGTAAAGGATTGAAGCACAGTAGAAGCAACAGAGAAAATTAAATTCTTATTCAAGATGGGCAAGGACTTCACTAGATCAATGTCAGATTGTTATATATGCTAGATCAAGCTTTATGACAATTGCAATGGGGACTGGTAACAATCATACCTCAAAGAATTTCAGTGTTTCTCTTCTGGTTTTATGTACAATCAGATGCTGTGATTCGCTTCTCAGAATAACAGAATGCAGTATTTTCTTGCTAGAGGAGATCATGCATCCAACAGCACCGCCCTGAAGCTGGGAAAGTACATACAGGACCTACTTCTTCCATGAAACATCCCAGCACAGTTAATACACTGCCTTTTCAGGGTATGGGAGATGAAAAGTAAACCCCAAACCAAATGATCACAAAGTCTTTTTCATAGCCAGTCAAAGTTCCTGAGAAGGGATGTCAGTGTCAATACCGTCAGCTCTGGAAAAGGAAGCTGAGGTACAGAGCTGTGAAAAGATTTGATCAGGAACATCCCAGAGCTCATTAGGAAAGCAAGGAATACTGATTTCCAGGCAATCCTTTCTCCAGCTCTTGGGCTTGCATTCCAAGCATCTTGCAATATAGAGGATAGGGAAAGGCAAGGCAAGACAAAGAAGTCTACAGTAGGATTTTGAAGATCTCACTGGAGCCTGTGCTCTTGTCCTCCTCAGAGCTCGCATCTAGTTCAGTAAGAGCATTCAAAAGATGCCCAAAGTGCTATTATTAGCTAAATGAGTTAGCCTGTGGTGATGGAAATCAGTTGCTCTTAGTCTGTGCAAGAACTAAAAGCTATATTCAGATTGACTATAAGAAACTTCAGATTTCCCTCATCTTGGTTTACCCACTCAGAATCTGGGAGTCTAGTTAATTAGAGCTTGAATCAGTTGCCTAAACATAAGTATTTGGTGCCATCTCAGATGTCCCAGGGTATCTCAGATGTCTGCACAAGCCTGGCATGTACGACATAAGATTTATGGGAAACCCATGCAATTCTGGAGTGGAAGCTGGAGGCCAGGTAAGTTTCCTTTGGTCATCACAAATGATGCTAAATACCTGTGTTAAGGCCACTGAATGGAGCTTTTTTGGCTGAAGCTAGGCAGAGCTACCTGCAGATACTGATCCAGGACATCTTAGATGAGAATTTCCCACTATAGGTGGCCTATTTCTCATCACTGACTACAGATGACACCTATGGCAACCACGAGCAGAAGTTCAGTTTTAGAGGTGGCTAAAGCTGGAATGGATGAGGCTGAGCTTCTCCGTTTCTTGATCCCTTCTGCACTTCTCAGCTCCTTTGTCAATTGCATGAAAAATCCTGCCATCAGGATATGGAGGAACTTTATATCCATTTTGCAGAAGTATAAATAATTATGCAAGACGGGGCAAATCAGGCCTGTTTTCTCCCTGTCTCAGAGAGATATGAAAAAGACACCGTGAAGAGTAAAATAGTTGAGTTGGATTAAATTTACCATGTCTGCAAAATTTTCTATTAGAAGGTTACCTTTGATATAATGCTTCAGCCTGCAGACTTTTGCTTCCCAGCCACTAAATTCTGTTGTAATAAACTTCTACAATATGCATCATTATAGGAAACTTAAATAGGCTTAGCTCTTGAGTAAGACTCACAGACTCAGTAGAATAGAGAGAAGGAATGCAAGGTGTCTGGCTTCTTGAATATTTAAGAAAAGGTTCTTCTTTATTAAATAATGCATATGAGGAGAGGGATTCGGAATTCTAAATTTTCAAGGTCAGGGTGGAAGGAAGTCTGTCTGGAGAGCCATGAATTCCCAATCTCAGCTCCTGCCTCTGCCTCTGCCTTTGCCACATGGCTTTGTGCAAATCAGAGGACTACCCAAGCACTGAAGCCCTTAGTTCCAGCTGAGATTGAGCCCCTGGGGCAAACAAGTAGTTAATACTCACCCCTCTCAAAGAAGAGTCATAGCAATTGCTCTTTTTATTCTTCACAGTATTGTTCCTATATCTGTGAGGAAAGGCTTAGAAATATAAATGGCTCAGCTTTACAGCAAAACAGTTGCTGGTGGCTTAAAAGTAAAATTCAGGGTTGCTTTTCTCCTTATAATGAGCATTGCAATGCAGAATGGGCAGCTGCAGAGAGCCCAAATGGGAGACAGGGAGGATCAGTCTCCTTGTTATTACAATGGTTTATGGAGACATTTGGCCTCAGGTATATTCTCCTTCCTATTCTGCTGGTAATTAATTTGTTTAAAGTGCAATATAATTGTCCAGAGAGATCATGCTACACTCCTTTCTAAAGCTCTAAGCATGTGGGTTATTTAACAGAGCTTCTGTCACACGTGTGAAATTAAAATTCCTTTCCTTCAGAAGACTTACAGTACCTTGTACATTTGCTTATGAAGAAGAGAGGACTTATGTACATGCTCTTCATGTACTCTTGGAACATCAGCTATCGGCCTCAGGATGGCCAGGAAGCATACATCAGCTAATGTTGCATTTCATGGCCTGGCATAAACACAGAGAAAGATAGCTGATCCTCATGATATATATTGAGGAATTAGACAGGGTCTGAAATTTGTCCATGCTCTTAAAATAACAAATCCTTCATCCTGTCTATACAAGTAATGGAGCAGAGGCACTGCACCACCTCCGAAGTCTTCTGAGAGACACAAGGAAGGGAATGTTAAGACAAAAAAATGCCCTGATATTCTTCTTTTCCAATTTTCTGCTCCCCCCTTGCCAGCCTACAGAGGGTTGCCTTAAAAAGCAATGCTTTGCACTTGTCAAGTATTAGACGCCTCAGGACTTTCACTCGTCCCCTTGCTAAACAGGAGATTTCAGCTGTTTGGACCCCTGTGCATCTCTGGGAGACCTGATTCCTTCTCTTGATTAAGTGAGCACAGAATGATCCCTGGAGTAGGGAAAGGTAAACACAATAGCCTAAAACATCAGCTTGTGATTTACATTACGGTGTCATTTGCAATCAAGAGACTCTAATGCCCTCCATCTAAGATGCTGGCTTTCCTCCCACCAGACTCAATAATACACTTAATTCTTACAACACCTTGACACTTAATTTTATTTCTGGCAGTGCTTATTCTGAAGGTCAAAGGCCTCACTGGCTTTCTGAACTGGCAATACTATTTTATTTAATTATTTTTAACTGCAGAAGGCACACCTCTCATCTGTCCTGAGGCATTTTTGCAGACACAAAGGAACTACAGTCCACAGGGCAACCTCTGTTAATGAGTGTCAACTCATTTTCCTTCAGGAAAAGCAGTAGTAAATGAACAGACATACTGGTCAAGAAACTCAAACTCTGATACAGATGCAGGAGTGACTATCAGAGCAAAGGATCCCACAAGTTCCCACCCAGGACGCAAAAATAAATAATTTTGTAGTGTGAGTGATATTTACTTGATTTGGCCCTGATTAAGGAAAACAAAAACAAGAAGAAACATTTGTTAACGACTTCACTCTGGCTTTACAACTTCACTTTAAATTCAAGACACTGCCTGTCAATATACAGAGAAGGAGACTCATTGAAAGCTGATTCATGGTCTACACTTATTGCAGACCTCAATTTTGACATCTTCTTACATTGATTCACCTGAGAAAGGTAATAAACATACAAAGAGTATGTACATTGCCATAAAAGGTAAGTCAGTGAAAACCCTAATTTACTCTGATAGGCAAATAAATTAAGCTTTGGCTTAGTATGTGTCACTTCTTGTGGTATTTCCCCCATTGTAGCTAACAGAATGTTACAAAGACTGAAGCTCTAAAAAAATGAGGCTGGGGATGAAATAGCCTCAATGCAAGGTAAAATTCCGGGCCCCTGGTATGGGCAGGTAAGAGTCCCCCCAAATCACTTTATGCCCCCATGCCTTCATTGCTTGACAACTTTTTCCAGGACTTCTGCTTCAAAATGAAGTATGTTGGAGATTTATCCATTTGGAGGTGCTGTCTCAGACAGAGGAAGGGGAAGCTCATTTTTTAAACACATGGGGGAAAACAGTTCCATGTCCTCAGTCAGGTTTGCAAACCAGTTCAGTGTTTACCTTTGGCAAGAAAGGAAGGGAAGAGTGTTTGCAAGCCTCTGTTGTAGCGCATTTGCCTTCCTCACTGTTGGGAGGTGCAGACTTTGTTCTGACTGTGGGCTGGGCAGTACGATAGAGGTTTGAAGAATGCCTTTCTTCTTGGCCAAATTCATTGTTTGGAAGCTGGTGGCTGCTGCTGCTATAATTGCTGAGTTTATTGCTGCCCGAAGCAAATGAATGAGTAGGAGGAAAAGTAGGAGGAACAGAAAGTGCCATTAATCTACTCTTTGCTGAGTTTGTGGGGGGAAAAAAAAGACAAGCATAATTCCTGTAGGCACTCAGTGTGGTGATGAGAGCAAGCAAAGAAGTGAGGTATTACATACTAGCATATTAGTAGGATGGAGAAGGGAAAGGAGTTCTCATGTTTCACAGCCCAGGACGGCTCCCACCAGGCTGTTCTGTACTGAGGGTCTCACTGAGAGCTGCACCGACTTTGTGTCTCCTTGCAGATCCTGTGGCACCACCCAGTCTCACACTCACTCCATCATCAAATCAGGATGTGGCCCTGCCTCCCTGCAAAGCAAGAGCTCCCTTCTGCAAAGTATGGAGGGTAAGGTCTAAAATATGTATATTAAATAAAAGCAAAAAGTTTGTAGGTATTGCCTTATCTGTAATCATCTTTGCTCCTAGACACATTTGCTCAAAAAGTATGAGGTATGGTATGATCTCAAATTATTTTCTTACAAAAGACTATCCACCAGCATTCTGTATGAGGAAGAAAACGCAAAATGTAGAAAGCTTTTACTGTGAAGGCCACTGAAAATTATTTTTCAAACGAATCAAAGTTCATAAAAATAGGAACTCATTTTAAGATCAACACAGTTTAGAGAAGTGGTTTTTAATAAGCTATTGATAGCCTTCCTGCTGCACTGGCCATTTTTCAACATAGTTCGGCTATAGTAGAGACCACTGAAGGACATCAGAAAGACAAAGTATGCATGAAGAAACAATTTTTTTATTAAACCAATTGAAAAACTTGGGGATACAAGCAAGCTTTCAAGTATCCCAGCTTTTCTTCAACATATTTCCAGAGAAAGCAAAGTGGTTAGCCAAGCAGTGGATATGCTACATGATAAAAAAGTTGATTGAGAGTGAAAACCTGTGCTGGTTAATGTGGAAGAAAGCCCACAAGTCCACAGTAAAGTCATCAAGGGAGCAGGGGGGATGTCAGGGGTAATTTTTTTGCTCTAAGGGAAGTAAATGATAGGTGGAACTCCCTAATCCAGCAGGTTTCAGACTCCTATCTCTGTGTAACTTGTAATTACATGATTTATTAAGTAGTTTTTTCGTGTTTAAGTTGACAGAAGGAGATAAGCCAGGTCATTGAAACTCCCCAGCCACTTCATACTCCGGGAGCATATCAAGACTTGTGGCATAGAAGTCCAGGCAGAGAGGAAGGAGAGTTAATTTGGTTATGTTGTGATTGAATTTGCTGCTGGGGCCGCCATTTAAAATTTGAAGTGTATTTAAAGTGGAATTGACTCAACCAAAACATTCTACAAACCCCAAGAGATACAGATGCAGAACAACAGTGGCAAACTTCCAGCCTGCCATAGCAAATGTACAAAATCCTTTGGAAATAAATGAGTTCAAGGCTTTAAAAAGATATGGAAAGACAGCTGAGCCAGACAGATCTCAGGGCTTGTTCTTGAAGGCATTAAGAGACAGCTGCCTTTGTGCAGGGGACAAACATGATTGCTGCCTTCTACCCCAGCGCTGCGGTTTACATGAGGATGTATGAATGGACATTTTGGTTCAACCAAAGGATCTAACTGGCCCAGTTCCAGTCTCCAGCAGTGGCCATAAGTCCATGTCCAGTGAAAAATAATAAATGGACAAACAGTCAGAATATTTTCCGTGTGTACTACCTCAGGCTCTGACTATTTTCAGCTGAGAGATTTTCTAAGCCTCATATGCTTCACCTGTTTAATAATCCTTTGCATATCTCTCTTCCAAGTACCTGCCCAGTCTATCCTTGAACTTTTTGCATTCGTAACATCCTTTGGCAGGGAGTCCCACAGGTTCATTGCCTGTTACACAGAGAACCGCCGCCTTCTGTTACTTTTGAACCCATCTCCCAAGTAACTCCACCTGATGGATGTTCATCCTTGCCCAGGCTGAAACAGTCAATGTTGAGCCCTTATCCACCCTCTCCATATCCAGGACTTTGTTGTTCTTTAGCATATTTCATCTATGTTGACTTTTCCAGGCTGAAGAGTCCTAGTCTAACAGTTTCTCTCCTATTCTTTGGACTCACAGCCAGGCAGAGACAGTTATTTTGCCCTGGCATCTGCCAGATAGGTACAGGTGGTACAGGTGAGCTTAAAGATGGAAAGAGGCCTCAACATTGAGCTACTGCAAAGGAGAGGTGATCAAACCCAGTCCCATGCTCAGAGAAGCCCTCCTAGATGGCATGCACACCAGCCATGACCCAGCTCTTGGTGATCTCTGGTCACAGGACAGAGAACCATACATCTCCTGCCTCATGATGGAGGAGGCAGAGGCTGTATTGATGGAGTATGACCCAGTGTGGCCCTTCTTCATGTAGCTGAAGACTTTTCAGCAACTGGACACAAGGCAGCAGCAACATCTAACAGAGCTGGGAGCACTCTGAGATGCTGTTGAGATGCCAAATGGTGGGATGGTCCCCTGTCCTAAAGACATGGTCTAAAGTGACACACCATGGTGGGTTGTAGCTGGCAATGGAGCGAATGATGTTGGCTGTATTTCACCTTACATGATTTATATGAGATATGTATGACATGAGTCATATACATATCTCATATACTTCACAGATACATTTTTCATTCCAGACCTATTATTATCATAATTAACTGTATTTGTCTCATCTTATGTTTTCTCCTCATAATTCCCAAGAAAATCAAATAGAAAACTATTCCTATTGGACAAACAGCTTTTCACATTTAAAAAGAAGTCAAGGATTTTCTATAATACAAGTTTCTAGAAACATTCTGTCTGTCATTTGTGAAATGACTGTACTTTCATTAGAAAAGACAAATTATCTAGAGCCCCAGGAAAAATTAATTTCACGGGGATGTGAAAGATTGAAGACCTATTGGTAGGATACAATATATGCCTGGCAGATGTTCCCTGCCTAAGGCATGAAATGGCCTGGCTATTATCTCGTCTATGGTTCAAAAGTAATTGTACACATTGCACACAGAGCAACACAGGCTCACAGAGCAAACACCTAGTGATGATGGATATCACTACTGATACAATTCGTATCTTAAAACGCTAAGGGCTGGAAAAAGTATTGTAAATTTTATAAAGTAGTATGAATTCATTAACTGCAAAGAACACACAGTTGCATTCAAGGAGTAGAGCTGTGACAGTAATTGCTGAATTGAATATTTTAAAAAAGCCCTTTTGTTCTTATTGGCATCAAAGCTATTGTTGAACTGTGCTGTACTGTCAGCAACGTGAATATTAGGGGTTCAGATCCATGCATGCAAAAGATCAAAAGCAGTGATGAAGGATTCTGTAATTATTAGTAATTGCTTCCCAAGTGGCCATTTTTTAATAAGGATTCTTCATAACAAAGTGTTCACTAAAGACTATGGGTTGAACTCATGTTTTCATAGCAAGAACATGAGCCCATGGAAATTATTTCACACATTATCACCTTAGCTGGAAACTACCACTAATAAAAATACAAATGCTACATAAAATCTGGATATCATTATTATTATTATTACTTGTAATTTTAATGCAGATTGTAATTTACTTTTTCAATTAGAAGAATTAAAAGACTCAAACTCAAAAAGGAGCCAGTTAAACTAGTTTCAGGTTGAGCAAAGTCTTCATTTCTCTAATTCAGAATTGCTTCATTCAATTAAAATATAAATGGTGTATCAGTTGTGAACAATGCTCAACCTGTAAAAGATACTTTCTAGGTTCAAGTCTGCATCGACTTAAAAGCATCAAATCCTTACATGGACATATAAGTACAAGCACAGACACCAAGAGAATTATAACAAAGCCAAAAAAGGTTGCAAAACCCAAGTCATGCCCTATTCTCACATACCAGCACCCATCCCATTGCCAAATGAGATGAAATGTGTATCTTTTGAGCCATACTTCTTATTTGATCATAAGGTTTCCCTTAGAGCTGTTCTTCCTTACTCCAGGACTGAATTTGTCCTGGATAAATAAAAATCAAAACCATGGCATTATTGAAAATAACTAATACATGACAACAATAGTCCACTATGTCTCATTGGAAAACATTCATAATATTTATGAAATTGTGGTGTTCTGCTGTCCAGATGTAGCATGAGATGACTTTCTCCTATTCTTTGTTAAGGATGGAGATCTGCTGGATCTCAGTCAAGACAAGCACTGGGAGGGAACAGCTCCACCATGAGCTTCTAACTCCTGTGTATTTCCTAGTGGGGCATTTTGCAGTGCACAACTACAGCTGTACAGCTACAGGACTTCTTCCTTCCTACACATCCAAGCCCAAATGCAAAGGGTCAACAGTCCATAGAGTACACAAGACACTGACAAGAGGAAGGAAGGAGTGTGGACTTTGTGAGGGAGATGCCACAGCTTTGCAGGAGTGGTCCCTACCTCCCCTCTAGAACTGAGTCTAGAAACAACATGTATTTAATTAAGTGCCTGAAATGTCCTGTTAAAATCACTGCTATTATACTCTTCTGCTCCTCAAGGAAAAAAATCCTTAGTATGTCTGTCTGCAAAGTGTCTGTTTGGATGTTGTAAAATTAATAAAGAATAATAACAGTGATGTCTGCATGAAAAGCCAACCCTTATGAATCGATCTTGTTCTACTGAAACCAATGAGACAACTTAGAGCCTTCCATTATATGCGAAAAGCAATATTCAGTATGTGGTTTGTTTGACCTCTGAGGAAAAATACATAGAAAACCCCTTCAAGATGTCCTTTAATGTGGCCAGGTTTTTTTGTTTCAGTTAAGTAGCTTTGCTCAATATGCTAAAGCACCCAACTGAAGTCATCATGTAGCACTGCTATTTCTTATATTAAAATCTGTTATCCCTTACAATATAGCCTCCTTTACTATGTCAAATGGCTTAATTCCTTTGTGGTTTCCTTTCTGTCATGATTCAGCATCCCATCTCACTCATAAGACACATTGATACCATAATATATATGTCTCTGTTCCAGGATAAATACTAATTTATCATACAGGGGAAGTGAGTTCTGCCCTGACATACACAAGGCTGTAACAGGAGACATTAAACAGTCAGTCCAATAGTTTCATTACTCTCCAACAACTCCCTCAATATCAACTCTCAAAATAAAGCCAATTTTTCTTCACTTCCATCAGTGCGAATCAGGAGTAACATCACTGAATCTGACGCCCCCCCTCCAGTAAGGAAGAGTCAGGGTTGGCATCTCCTATTCATAAGATAAATGGGGAAACAAATCACATCACTGTTTTATTTATGTTTCATCTAATTATTCAAGACTCGCATTCATCCTCCTTAGTGACTGTCTCTATTCTGCACTTCCCCACTGTAGCTTACTCATTCTTCAGTATGGATTTTGATATTTGTTTAATGTACCGTGACTTGTGCCACATTTCCCCTGCAAGTCGCATACTCTGTGCCAGGGGAGGAGGGCAGGGGGGAAAACCCAAAGGAGAAGCATCAAGAAAGCACACCAGGATGACATCTTAGGTGACAAGAAACATGGAGGCCCATTCTCCCTTCAACGCAAGGGAGATTTATACACAGTTCCCATTACCATTAATGGTAGTTATGCGTATAATTTGTCCCATACACTGAGAGGAAAATAAACTTGAAAGATGAGAAACAGAGGGTATTCAAGGGGAAAATGTTTAATATGTAAAGCTTGTAGTTGCCAGTTAGTAATGAAAGTGGCAGACATAATAATGGTAATAACAGGAAAAGACATCTACATATCTGAGTTAGGGTTATTGTAATATGGCACACGTACACAGAACGAAACCATCAAGGAAACCACTAAATATTGTTTTGAGGAGACAGCAAGAAAACATATTCAAGACTAAAGAGAAAATAAAAAGAAGAGCAAAAACAGGACTTGGAACAAGCCGGCAAAGACAGCAGAGAAATCAGGGGTGTTTTCAGCTCAGAAAATTGCAGCTACCTGTGACAGTACCAGGAGGAGTGGGAAAGGGAAACAGTAGGGATGCCAGCAGCATGAGACAGAAGGCACAAAGGTATTTCCATCCATCAGAAGACAAAAGCAAACACTTACAGAAGCAGATGAAATAAATTAGTTTACAGGATGATAAGCGACTCAGACTGTTCAATACAGGAGTGTTTAGGTAATGAGATTATAGACCATAAATAATCACAGAGGCTAAATCTCACAAATCAGTATTAAAGGGCAACTCTCAGGTGGTGGATCCAAGTGATTCAGATATTGTACTGGCTCAAAGAGTACGAAACACGGTCAAAGGTGCTGGGATAGCACTGATGCTGCAGAGGGACAGACACCATATGTGAAATCATGTCAGTGTAGCACCTTCCAGTTCTTCCTGGTGCCAAACTCACTGGCATTTACTGCTCATTGTTTCTTTATAAAGGAACAGCAATACAGATAAGATGCATTTGCAGCTGTGGTAGGAGTTACGAAATATGAGTATAATTCACTTACACAAATAATGCATTTTAAAAGGGCTCTAAGACTTGTGAAGTAATTGTAGGTGAGGAATCACCACCAAAGTAGGGTGGCTTTCAGGCAAGTCCCTGACATTCATGCAGGCACACCATGCAGCAGGAACACCAAATACTGGAGCACGGAAAAATGATCAAACTGCCATCATCTAGGACAATCATTTTAGGGTAGAATTAATAACCACTGATTGATTAACTGCTCTCTCTTTTGACTGCAGAGAGAGACCAGGTGAGCATCTTAAGGCAGCTATCTTGTCTGCAGATGGATAAATCCCACCCTGAGTGACTTGGTCAGGATCACAAAAGAAATCTCTGGTGAGTCATGGTTTCAGGCATCTCCATGACTGCCTTGTTCTGCTTCTGAACTGTTACAAGCCTCTCTCAGATGAATGGGGCTACATGAATTTTAAGTAGGAACTTGGCCCATTGTATGAAAAACAGACAGAACATAAATCAGGAATAATTATTCTAGCACAAAATGGAGATCTCAATTAATATACTGATGAATCTTGCTTCTGTAGAAGAAATATTACTGAGTCTAAAGCCTCTAACTGAGGAAAAGCAAAGTAAATCCAGGTTTTTGGAAGTATAAATTATGAGGAAACACTGATCAGATGTTGCTTCTATAAATAATAACAGCTCATTAATTCTCACTTTGCTAATCCACACATTTAAAGAACTCACCAACTCCTTTACCCCCAAGGGGGCTCATCCAACTTCTCGGCAGAGTTTTAATTTATGTGAGTAGCAAGATCTCATATTTCTAGGAATTCATTACTTTTAAAAAACCTATTCCAGTATGTCTATTGGCAGGCTAGAAAATATTATCATAAATAATTAAAACTCAACTACAGTTGTTCAAGGCATTAACAAACTACATTGGCAAGGCATCACACTTGAGTCTTTTTCAAGCACATCCTTTCATTAATGGCACAGTTCCATGCCTATGGAGTGACTCCCAAAAAAGGCCTTCACTTAATCCAGAATATGGAGCTTACAAACTGAAGTGTCCTGAGTTGTCTGCTGTACAGACACAAGTTTCACATTTAATTGCCAAGCTTCATTAGTGAACCAGGGATGCTGTCACTATCCATGCGAGCAAATGAACAGAGTCTCCCATAATTTAAATATACAGACTTGGGGTCATTCAGTGAAGATCTTGAAACCAAAGTAATAAAATTAGTAATGTGAGCCCTGATGTAAAGTAAGGCACAATCAGTAGCGCCACTGTTAGCATTCATCAGGCAGAGCTCTCTTATGCAGGGATGATCTGAAGTGTGAAATGCAGCTGGACAATCAATCAGGGAAACAGGCCTTCCGCATGGATGGCAGGTAACCTCTTCCTTCCAGAGTTGTCCTATGGGATGTACTCAGTGCAGCAGAGCATAACAGATGACAAAGGATTATGCCATGGTGTCATTGAACTGATTCTGAAAAAGATTGTGAGATGTTTTCATGCCCTACAAAGACAGCTTGAAGAAGGAGAATCAGATCAATATGTGGCATGGGCATACTCATAGATCATCCCCCAGTCTTACAAGAGACTGACTGCTACCAAATAAGGTTGTTCAGAGGGGGCAGGGTTCATCTCATCAAACTTTAGTCACCTAATAGCAAAGCATCTTATATGAGGTAATCGTCCAGGCTCTCTGTACTGACCAGAGGCACCTCCAGCAGACTATTTATTCTCTCTTAATAAATTAATTGGTGGGATATAGGTGGGATCTAACACAGGTATGATCAGGCTCCTACTGGAGGTGCCTACCTCCTTCACTGAGCATAGCCTCAACAGGTGGCTAAAACCATACACCCGAAGAGCTGAGGGCTGACAAAATTAAAAACAGGAGTAACAAAATTGGGCAAGTTTGTGACAAGAACTAACAAAGTGAGAGAGACGACTGCAAACTCTGTCTTATAAGAGGATGTAAAACAATTTAAGATTAAAAAAAAATATATAATGAAAGTTAAGTCTGAGTTGAGATTTGCTGTTTATATAAATACATCAGAGTAACTTAGAGCAGAGGGAAAGCAGCAATTTAAGCTAAGGGTCAACACTGGCCCAAGAGCAAGTAAATACATACTAACAATACATAAATTCATCCTGAGGATTAGAAGATTTCTAACCATCAAAGGACTGAGGGTCTGGAACAGCCTTTCAGAGTATTGAGATCTCCTATTTCTGGAATGTCACTGCTTGTAGAGAAGCTGCTCTGCTATGTTCGTGGCACACTTTAAGACATTATCATGAACATTTAAAACTGCTTTTGTAACCCTTGTTGAAGTACAGGATACTTAAATATCAGATACCAATTCTGAACCAAGAAATTACCAGCTGCAATGTGAGAGATCGTGCACGTGTCAAAAACAACTCCACATTTAATTCTAAGTGTTAGGATAATTTAGCGTGGAGGTTTAAAACTGGGCTCTTTTTGTTTGGCTGCCAAGTTTCAACCCCAGCATCCCTGCATGTCAGGATTCAACTCTGCATTGTTATCACTGTCACCGAGATCACGAGCTTCCCCTCGTGCCCCACTGGTTCCATAGAAAAAGCAAGTGATCATGGGCACTGGTTTGACAATGGGCAGCCATGCGGTAGAAGCTAACTTCAGCAGCCCATTGCAAATTAGAGATGGGAGGAGAAGGCTAAAATAGAGCATTCTGAACTTCAGCTATAATTTTGGTATTGTAGCTTTGGTATTTATGCTCTTCTGAAAATTACATAGAAACCTGGCACTGTCAGACATCAGACTGGACTTTAAGCAAGCAAATATACAGCAGACCAAAAGGAGAGATGTGTAAAGAAATAACACTGCAATGTGCTTTAAGGGAGAGATTTGAAATGTGGGTCTCTGGAAGGGGGTCTCATGTTTGCTGACACTCAGAGAGCAGTGGTCCTAATTAGTGGTGCTTAGTAACATACGCTGCGTGGATTCAGTTCACTCTGGGATACCAATGCAATTCCTTGTAGGTTGGTAAGACTTCTTGAGCCTCTGACACCTTCTGCTCCATTATTTGGAAACAGAAAGCTTCCAGAGGATCAAAGTCCCTGGGAACACAGACAACTCTGCCATTCTCCCTTTTGTAAATAAAAAAATCTTTAATATTGCAACCCTCAGTAAAATTGCTCTTTGTGGTCTTTACAGCCACAAAGAAAAGATAGTTACATTTGGAGGATCATATCTTAAGTTTAAAATGCAAGACAATGAATGAACGGCAAATTAGGTAGTGAAGCTACTAACATGACATGATGGATCAGTTTGGTATAGTATGTATAAGGAGGATGCTAACAGCATCATAAAGCAACCAAGCATAATAACAAAAACACTTCAGCTGACATGGCTCTGAAAAACGCCTTTTTTATGAGTGTACACTCTGCAGAGAAAAAGCCTCAAATTTTCACACCCTGGCTGCAGGCATTAAGTAACAACCAGCACTCAGAGAAAAGTGCTGGGATGTATTATGGCATTAGGTCTCGCTGAGGAAGACAGACTGTATCATGATTACATGCAAAATTAAACCTGAAAAACTGCATTAGAAATATCCATGACTTTGAATTTCAGATCTATTTTCTTCCCTCCAGAAAGTACTGTTTAAATATGCTAGGTACAGGAATCCCACTGACAAGCATTCCTGAGCACAAGCTTCATACCATCCTGGAAAGAAACAATACAATTGCTTCACTTGTGCTCATTAAATATACAGTGCATAAACTCTGGCTTTGGAAATCTCATCAGCAGGAGCCTTCTTTCTTCTTGTTTTTTTTTTTCTTTCCCACTCCTTGAGGATTACTGAAATCTCTGCATTATCCACTGAATAATGACAATGTTCTGCAGCCTTGAGCTGTGACTAAGGATTTGGCCATAGACACTACAAGGTAGGGAACCTAAGGCTGCCATTGCAAAAATGCATTATAATAGAAATTATTTCCTTTCTAAACAATTAAGCACCCAATCTTGTTTATCGCATGTACTTCTCACTTACAGTGTGTACTCAGAAAAATCTGGCTACGAGAGACAACCTGCTGTTTTTGTGATGATACTACTATGCTCATTGAAAAAAGGCCCTCACAGGTTCAGCAAGGTTCTGTTAGAACTTCTTGCTCTGTAACTCCAGATACTGCTTCTCAGATTGTTCTGGCTGCCTCACTTACATGAAAATGTTCAATTCTCACATTCATCATCACATGCACTTTTATCTACTGTTACTCTTAAATATTAGTCCTTTTAAGACTCCACAGATATTCTCATTGAGTTCAGTGGCAGGGTCAGGCTACAAATGCATGGACCCTTTTTTGGTGATGCAGACAGTTCCTGTCTTCCTCCTCCTCATATCTGTGACTGCTCATTCCCACTCCCACAGCATCCTTTCAATTGTGCCAGCACAAACATTTGTGCAGCCGGGTTGGGAAACAGAAAGGGGAATTGATCCAGCTAAAAATAACTTTTTTTGGTTTTTTTCCAAGTCGATTTTCAGGCAGAGCAGTTCCTGCTGTGGCAGGGTGGTGGAAAGATGGTGGGAAGCAGGGTCAGGAGGTGAGGCTGGGAGGACAGGACACCCTCCTGGCACCTCAACATCTGGTTATGCTGGCTTAAGCTGCTTGGGACATAAGGTACAAATTTTCAAGACTGTCACTGTTGTGAGAATACTAGCATGGTTCTCAAGCCTAATCTCCAGGAGCTCTTTTGTGCCCTGCTCCAGCCAAAAGCAGTTATTAACCACATATTGTTATTGAACACAGACAAACATCAAAACTGGCAGAAGTCCTCAGGACTGATGCAAGCATCTCAAATGCCTTCACAGGACAAAGCTACATTCAGCACTGAATCTTATCAAGGGTTCAGAGGGACTCAGCAGCAAGTTACCATGTGCGATGAGACCCTCCTGTAGACTTCCTGGAGCATGTACCTTGCTATGTGGTGCAATGCCCCATCGTGATGTGATGAGGGGTTTCTCTCCCTTGCCAGGAACACAGGCATTCTCAAGCAACCACTCCTTGCTAGACTAAATTCTTATGTTTGCTCTTTATTGCACTGGTCCTTCAAGCAATAAATGGCTTGAATAAAAAAAATAAACAACAAAACGTGGAGAGCTACTAGGTGCCCATAATCATCTTCTGAAGCATTACAAAATGTACAAGGAAACATGGCCTGAGGTGTTTACCTCTTGAAGAAGACAGAAAATAATGAAGTATACACTATAATCTGGAGCACACAGGTACAAAAAAAAAGCAGGTGACATTGCTGATCAATACAGGGAAAAGGACAGAAAATCTGCCAAAGAGAAGCTGTCTTTAACCACTTTGGGAAAGGCTGAGAGCAAATAGGAGAAGCAGAGTAACCAGAGGATGAGGGACAGGGGATGCAGAACTATGGTGAAAAATAAGCAAGGCAACAGTGAGCAGCAATGTCTCCCAGACAATTGTCTCCTACAATGTCTCTTCAGACTAAATGTCTCCCACAGAGTTGGTGGAACTGGACAACTGGTCTATCCTCCTGTCCTATGATCCCAAGTGCAAATAGTGTAAAAACATAAATTTGAAAAGATAGGTCAGTATTAAAGGAAGTACCTTAGAGTCAGTCTTGAGCAGTAAAGAAAAAGTTGAAGCTCCCCAGATACCAGTGGGTCTGCAGCATGCCTGGGATACTACAAACACTTAGGTAACAGAGCACACTTTCTCCATTATGAGTCCTGGGGGTCATTTTTACCACCAGTCGCAAAATGATGTTCAAAGATGGCAAAAAATCTATCAACATGTTCTGAATTTTTTGTCTTTAGTAGGAGGATATTATGGTGCTGTGAGGTGATCCCCTGACTCAAGAAGAGGAAAGATAGGTGTCTGGGTGAAAAAGTTGTCTGCAATGTGGAAATGTGAAACAAACCTGATAGCAGAAGTACTCCAAACCAAAGGAGTGAGACAAAAATATCAGCGTAAGTGCTTCACCAGGCTAGGGGTCATTCCCAGATCAATGCTTTGCCTCGCACAGGAAGGAGTATCAAAATGTCATTTTGGGAACATTTTCACTACTTGTACACTTCCTTGGTTTCATCTAATTGTTTAGATTATTCCTCCTGGAATTATTACTCCCCATAACCAAAATTAAGCTTTTCACTCAGGGAGATGGGCAGTTAAGCCCCTGAGCAAGTCTGGCATATAAAGCTACCAAGAATGAACACAAGCTCTTTTCTCTCCTCTCAAAACACAGACTGAAGAGATCAGCATCAGACACCTGGTTGTCTCTTCCCTGCAGGCCCAAAGAGCTGGCTGGTCAACAAAGCCTCTCTGTGATTGGTCATTGGGGTATCCAGGCTTCATTTACTTGCCAACAGTTTTCTTCATCTCCCTTCTTATTAGCCTGCTTCTCTGGAGACACAAGAAGCACAAAGTCACGCTTCTGCATGCATTCCTTACAGCCATGGATTTGTCATTTCAGCATATTTTTGTGGAGCTTGAAACTGGTTCATGTTACAGCCTGGCCAGTCCATCCTCCGCCTGTGGGAGGATCACAAGGGGACAATGCTGATGGTTTGGCTATCAGGAGCTCGAACCCCATGTCTTGCAGGTGGGTCTTTCACTCATACATGACCCTGCTACAGCCAGCCACTGTGCCAACCAGTCATGCCACAGCACCCATCCACCATTCCTTTGCTAACCCAATGGTCTCCTCACTTCGACACCTTGGTCAAAGAAGTAGGTTTCTCAGTAAGCTTTTAGCCATGGGGTAACTACAAGAGTCATCTGGGCTGAAATTCTGTTCTTACTGGCATGAGTGAGGCAGCATTGGTAGGAAAAAAAAAAGCACCAGAAGAATGTGACCAAGAAGAAAGGAGCTTCAAGGTTCAAAACCTTTTATAATTTCTTACAAATTATTTTTTTAAAAAGTGAGTTTTGAAAGCAATTTATGCTGTTCTTCCTTCTGGGAGCTGCCTTTTTTTTATTTACCAGTGGGTAACTGAGTGGTATGATGAGGATTAAGGCAGAGCAGATTCATGTCATATTAGAAACCTCTGAGAAATAAGGCGGTTCATTATTGTTTTAAGGTAAGTTCAAGGAGGTTTTCTAGTGTTTTGATCAAAATGAACATATTTTAACCTACTATTAAATTAACGAAAATGTTTGCTTCTTTAAATGACAAACTAAACACACTGTTGGACATGGTTAGTGGCTCAAAGTCATAACACTGATTTAAAGTACATTGCTCACAGAAAAAAAGAGTTTAATAATAAAAAGAAAAGGAAAGGCAAACTCTTACTTTTGTGGACACACAGCACAGATATTTTCAGTGATAACACTGTCAATGAGCTCTTAATTTAATATTTTATTTCCACTGAGCTTAGTAACTCTGAAGAGTCAAGACATGTCAATGAAGAGTTAGGATACGTACAAGTCTGAGGTAAAAAAAACCCCACATGGGTCAAATTCCTTTCCTTGTAAGGGGAATCGGGGCTGTGCCTGTGCACCCTAGAAAGTAGGCAGGTGCATATCTGGATTTCAGTTACAGGAGGAGTGAACCTGGAGAAATCCACAGGAATCAATAGTATTGTCCCAGTAGTAAAGAGGTGTATAAGAGCATAATGTTAGCCAACAGGCGTGCACAGACTCCAGTCACTCTGCTGCTGTTTATGGCAACAAAAAGGATATATTAAATAGATTAGCATGATAAGGAATACCTTTATTCTGTAGAAAACCCTGCCTTAGAGAGGAAGTCGAAAGCAGCCTTGAATTTTGAGCAGCAATAACTTCAGAAGGAGGTTCTGTCTGGCAACAGCTGAAAAAGCTGAAGAAGACATTCACACAAAAATGCATCAAATCCCCAAAACATGACAAGACTGGGTTATGAAGCTGAACAGGATTGTTTAAAGCAGCTGGCAACTCTATAATTTATTTCACCTGTCCTTTTCATACTGCCACAGAAAGTCTGCCACACATGTGGGAACCAAGTCACATCACTGGATGTCTGATATCACACCAATCCTCATGAATAGCAACAAAAAAGTCTACTCCATTTAATTGGCAGGTGTCTGTAGTGGGTCTGTCTGAGCTGATTTTCCTCATGCAGCCCTAGGACCCAGAGAGTGTTGATAACACACACCTTTGTTATGACTATCAGTGCTCACATGACACCAAAGGTACNAAGCAAACTCATTACACTGCATGGAAGGCACTTTGTGCAACCGATCAACCTGAAGAGACTTATCTTTGTGGCTGCTGTCTACACAGTCATAATGAAATAAAAGCAGATGAAGGAAGCACTGAATAATTATGATTGCAAGGTAAATAAAATACTGAGTAACTTGAGAAGTATAATTTAAGCATCTTACATAAATAAAAAGTATCAGTATCTTCTGTGATATGTTTTCACACTGAAGTAGTTCAGAAAATTAAAATAATCAAGAAAACAATAAAGTACTAGATTAAAAATATCAAATATATCTGACACGTAATAGACAACAGGTACAAAGTCATTCTGACTCACTCTTCCTACAAGCAAACGCAAATTCTCTCTGTGTCCTCTGCCAACTGCAAATGCCAATTAATCTTGCAATCACATTATCATAAAACTCTGTTGTTTGGCACTTTTTCTTATTTCACAGTACATAAAGGAGCTGTCCCAGTTCTTCACAGGCACAGCTCCATAGAGACCCCATTACTGGGACATGCCAGAGGGTCACTTTAGCTGTGCTATGTCTTGCCTGACAGGCTCAGCTATGCAGGACTTCCTGCAGTTTTTGCAGTGAAGTATATCAACACCTTGGTTCTTCAGATATCAGACACAGATCCCAAGTCACCTTACCACACAGTATATCAAGGTCCCACTCCTACAAATGGTAGAATTTCCATCAATATCCAAGCACTGCTGTTCCACACCAGGTGCCTCACTGCAGACACCAAGCCATGGCAATCAATTGTGCTGCTGTGCTCCTCGCACAAGAAACTCTTGGGTGATGAAGAGGCTATCAGCCTGGTTGTGGACATTTGTGCTTTTGTGCTGCCCTGCAAAATGCTGTGAGGGAGAAAGTTTGTTTCTCTTTGCACTGACAGGAAGATACGGGGGCATATTCCAATGAGATGTTTTACCCTTGGCTGAGGTACCCAGTGAAGCATCCCTTCTGAAATCAGAAGATATGAGAGAAAGAAAACCTTCTCAGATGTCTGCAGCTTGAACGTTAAAATGCAGGAAGATAGCGTGTGGGGGAAGCTTTTGTGCAATGTTTTGTACCTATGTTCCCCTAACACAGATACATCTCATGAGAAGTTAAGAGTACATAGGGTGTGAAGTAGGTGCAGTGCCAACTTAAAAAGCATGTTCAATCCACCACTGGTCTTAAATGTTTCCTTCCTTGTAAATATGATGTTGTGTAGCCTGCTGCAAAGTCCTGTTTGTTCAGTACCATGTAATCTGCAGAGCTATTAAGTGCTCATGTGAAAGATCCAGTTAGAAAGTGTGGCGAAACACCCTAATAACTCCTTTGAAAGAATATATAATCCACATTTCATTAATCTTCTAAATACAAATTTGCACAACAGATTAAAAGTGTAGGAATTATGTATTTTACATATACAAAAGATGACCATATAATGGCTCTATAAGATCTTTGATCTAAAATTCCCTTTCTGATCCATGTGACAAATCTATTCCTTGTTTGTTTGTTTGTTTGCTTTTCTGGCCAGAAGCATATAGGATTATTGCTCTTTGTAAGCAAGGAGAACAGAATATACTTAATAAAACTCAACAAACACAACAAAGTAGCTCTAACTTACAAATCTATCAATGGAAAATTTTACAGTTTTTACAGTGGTCTTTCAAGTGGCTTTCAGTCTGTGACCCAAGACCATAGGAAGTGTCATGGACCTTTATAAGGGGTCCACAAAAGGTAAATAAGCACAGCAAGCTTAGCCATGCCTTTCAGCAGTCTAAGGAGTCAACCAGTCAAGAAAGGTTGAAAACCAGTCTTCTCAACAAGCATATATAATCTTTCTACATAAAAGAAGCTATGACCTCTTTTGAACCATGGAATACCATTTATTATTACAAGAGTTCACAAAGAAAAGAAAATTAGCTGTGTCTTTCAGTTAGAACATGCCTTCTTCACAATTAGACTAAAAAAGTCATTTAATTATGGCAGCAAGGACCTCAACAGGGTAAATTGCCTTGAGAAACTGTGTGTTAGCTTGTGACCAAAACTGTTTGCAGAGTTACCCATAAATTTCTGACTGCCTGAAAAATGCCAGGCAGATAGTCCTGTAGTCATAGTGGAGTGTAAGAAAGAAGCACATTATTTTACCTGTATATTTTAGTAGTGTTTCTACTCAACACTTCTTTAAATGTAAGTTTTATATGCAACCTTCAACAAGTTTCTAGCCTCTTATCTGTAAAATGGAAATAATCCTTGCATCTGTGCTAAGAGACACCATGAAGATAAAGATTTTACAGAATGGTACTTTTATAACTTAGAATATTGAATTCTGTCAATCAACTTTGCCAGAGATGACATCAAATTCTATATCAAATAGTGAAGGGGAAGAAAAAAATATGCAGTTTTAAGCTCTCTCAACTCTTCCTTTTTTGCCATCCTGTTTAGCCCTCATTATCCAACTCAGAGATTGATTAGCTTTGTTAAAGATTCACCTGCCTTCTCGGCTTCACTTGTGAGTATTTGGAGACAGGCTGCAATGAAAAACCTGACTGCAACTTGTGACTTCACATTTAAACCTGTTGGCAGTTTTAGACCGTAAGCATGTGTCAACATTTGCTTTCTATTCTCATTTATGTACTGTTCAGGACTACTGAAAACCTTGCCACCTCTCCCCTTGGTTTGCAGCAGTTCTACTCTAATTTCAAAGTTAATTTGTATTCCCAATCTGGAAGCAGCACCTCTCACCATCTGTTTGCAAGACAGAAGATTCTCCATTGTCCTCGTATATTTACAGGTTAAGAAAAATCTGGTATTTTAAAGAGAATCTGAGCAGTTTGGATTTAAATGGGAACAACCACAATCATGATGACTAAGGAATGCTTGCTGGATATGGCATAAAGTACTTCAAAGAGTGTCCTGGGAGGAAGGGGGAAAAATGTGAAAAGGAATCAAAGAGATTTCATGAGAGAGACATGAATGGTCTGCAGATGTAAGATCAAATCCAGGTCACTGTGTCAATGGATCAGTATATAGGTCACCATGTTCAGAATTCAGAGGTAAATGGAGGTAGCAAGGGCTGTTATATTCTTGCCGAAGTCTAAATTAAGACAACTTTGACAATGAGTAAGCAGAACAATATAAAAAGTTAGGGGAAAGAAACTAATACAGTCCATCCCCTCTTCCACTCCAAACTTCTTCCCCTCCTAGGTCTTCTCTAGCTGCCTTGCTTTAAGTGTTTGGAGTGGCAGCTGATTCTATGGACATCCTTTTTATTTACTTTTGCCCTATTCACTGGGTGGTTTCTTCCAGATTGAAAATATGGCAAAAGATTTGCAGTTTCAAACCTGATTTAACAATTAGCTTATGCTCCCTGTCCACCTAAACAGTCTGTCCAGCTCCACCACACCCAGGAGGGCTACACTGCCTTTCTGTTGGGAAACATGGAGAGCCATCTACAGACATGCAGCCCATCACACCTTTCTATAGATACTAGGTGTTATTGAAACAAAACTACTGCTTATTCTTCTTTTAGGGTCTTATTTTACAGAACAAATAAAAAGCATGCTTTCTTCAAAGGCCCAGTACTTGATCTGATGCTTTTCAAAACAGATCCTAACAGCTTTCATTGAGGCTAAATTACATCTTTGAACTGTGAAAAGACTATCGTTGACCTATTTAAAACAAAGATAAACACAAAAAATCCCCACCTCTCCATGACAAATTTGTTCCACTTTCTTATTTTTACTACAGACAGCCATACAGCCTAAAATCACCACTAAGTATAAATTTTGACCATTCTCATGAGGGCCACTGAAATGAAAGCATTTGCTTGCTGAGCTTCATTGACTAAGAAACATCTTGACTGGCTACATTTGAAAACGCTGCTTATCTGAACTGTTTCAAGAGATTAGTTTGCATATTTAATATGTTAATGTTTCACAAGTAAGATGATTTCCAAGTGACTTATTACAGGACATATAACTTGGCAGAGCCCTGAGTCATTTAAGCTGGTACCTCAGTCAGTAAATGCCAGCTACACTATTGCACACCACCTCAGAGTCTGTCCATGGCACTAAGCCAGCTTTGCAGATCCTCTCTCAAAATCCAGGTTAGACTCTGTCTTTCAGCAGGCTGTTTCTCAGTGGTTTATATTTTCACTGTCACTAGCATGTCAGTAAGACTGCATATCTTTTGAGCTCTGATTAATTTTGCCTTGACGCTATTGAAATGCCAAGTACAAACTTTTAACTCAGGCCCAGAAATGTTAATCAGTTTTGAAATATCCATAGACTGCATCTATATCAAGGCCCATAAATGCTCAGAGATGCCTGTCAGGATCCACATGGCATTAGCAGTCTTATTTCATCTAGATGAAGGCCCACAAAGTCAGGTGCTCATCAGTACTGATAATGAAATACATAATCTTGAAACAAAAGGACATAGTCTTGTATTAAAGTCTTCTAAGATACAAAATATGAAGATATAACTCTCCTAGGATTTACATTTACTTGCATCCTCAAATAATCTTTTGATTATTTACTCTTTCACAGTTGCCACTGGCTACATTGGTAAAACATTTCTGTAAATATTGATGTCTAAAGTAATCCTGTGTATTGGATATCTGCATAATCAGATTATAATCATAATATGATTTTTGTGGTTTAAATCTCTACCATTATGCTAGGCATAAAATTTATAGGAATCTCCAGACTTCAGGATATAAACTAATCATTAATTATGTGAAAGAGGAAGAAACTTCTCCCAGGGCAATTTTCTTGCAGAACAGTCTGCTATATTAGGTCTGCTACTTAAACTGGAGCATTTTGTGCTGGAAACACCAAGTAAAGACCCTCATACTAAGACAAAGAATAATCTGTATTCTTACATTCAGCTTTGTAGAAGAGAGCTCACAGAAACTATTAGTTATGCCTTCATCCATATATCAATGTACTCAGTCAACCTGGAAAAAACAAGCAAGACTTCAGTCTGTAGCCAGAAGTCCATGCACTGAAGCTGTGCTCTGGAAAGTTGTTTTCCATCCCCAGAAGAAAAGTGTGAGGCCACCTTTTCCAGTCAGATCTGAGCCAGGGCTGATTTCAGTGGCACTGTGCCAATTTGCACTAGCTGTGTACCCAGCCCACTGTTCAGGAGTGACACCTGCAACATACAGCACTTGCAATAGCCACTGCCCTCCGGAGACATGGGGGATGTTTGGAAACACTGCCAGCAAGATGCCCTTGCCTTCTTGGCACAACAAAGCCTCCTCCTTCCCAGTAAACTCAAGCCTATCCACCAAAAGGATGTTACCTGTGTGTATGCATAAGGCTGACCAGTCTCATCCCATGGGAAACCTCCAAGGAAGAAGGGCTCCTGGAGGAAAATCCTCAGTGGGCCTTCTCCCACCAGGAGCTACAGAGTACAAAAGTCCCTCCTCTGCAAAGGAGGTGGGGAGCTGCCCATAACCGCCAGCTTTCCTGAGGTGTTTAAGGAAAACCTAAGGTCTTTACGGAGGCTCAAAACTGTGTGCGTTTGGAAATCCACAGTCTAGGAAGGGACTATGGAGATGTTAGGGTAGAGGAAAGCAAGATGCTCCATTAGTTAAACTGAAAGGATTTGAACTAATACCTTCTAAAGAGCATAGAGAAAAGTTTCATCAATCAGAAGTATCATTCTGAAAATTATTTATGGTCTCCCAAGCTTGGCTGCCCTTGGCTTGCAATGAGGCACAGCTGTCAGTCTCTTGAGTTACCTCTGAAGGTGGAGCTCACTTTTAAGCTCCAGTTTGAATTAATTTTTAAATAGGTACTTTTTAAAATTTTACCAAGAAACCATATCACATTATTTTTGGATGTTCAGTTTGGCAGACTGAAAAAAAAAGGCAGCATTTCAGAAGGGCTGGCACTCTGCAAATAAAGGCCTTTTTGGAGCGCACCTCAAACCCACTTACATTTACACAGACCACTTACACTTGCACAAAACTGCCCAGCATCTGCCTTAGACACAAACTTGAGAAAACGCTGCTCCATGCTGGGGAGGAGGTAGCAGTGATGTGATGCCACGTCCATGATGGGGTGCTCATGTTCCCTCAGTCAACCTACCAGGGACTATCAGAAACTGAAAGGAAAACAACTGCATTTGCTCTCTGCGTTCCTGCACTCATATGGACACACACTTCCATAACAAACCAGCTTCCTCATCTGTTTTGAGAAGAAAACTCACAGAGTCTTGCTAAGCAGGCTGGGTTGCACAAGGCTTGTCTCACAACCTTAGGTTGTCAATCCAGCAGCAGTTCACTAGCTCTGTTTTTAAAATAAAGCTGTGATTAGCCTGAAGGAAATAGAATTTGCCTCATACAGCAAGCTCTTTAACTGTACTTTTGACAGTCCTCAATGATACCTACAGAGAAGGATGGGAAGCGACTCCTTTTTGTTATCATCACACATGAAAAACACTTGCAAGCTGACCCGGCTTCTCATATATTAGGTTTTCTACACAGATTTGTAATGGTATTTGAATTGTCTTCCCTCACCTGCTCTGCCAAATTATTATGGTACAAGCGCTTCGCAAAAAAAGCACAATTGCTTGAAATTACACTGGAGTCAAATGTTGATAAAAAGGTGTCACAGAGGGAATGAAAACTAACTGCTGTGAAATTTAATGAAACCCACTGTGTGCCAAGGGCACAGGCAGCCAAATTGAATTTAAAAAGATGCCAAGCAGGGAAGCTTGTAATCAGACTAGCCACTATGTTAGATGAGATAAGCAGAATGACTTTTCTCTATCACGAGATCAAAACAGACTGCAATTCTTATGCATGAGATGAAAAGTTACAGTATTTATCCTCCCAGCTTCCTGTATTCTTAGCACCGGATCTCCGGCTTAGTGGCCTGAAATGGAATTTGCCATCTCCAGCGTAAGGCTTGTCCCAGCCCTCGCAGGTCACCAAGCTCTTTCCTGACACAGTTTTTATTGCAAATTGTTATGGAAAAGAGGAACAAGCTAAACAGAATTGTGAATGGCTCAACATAAACTATCTTCAGCCATGGTGTCCCCTTCCACAGCCTGGGGAATGAATTGAAGTCAATGGAAGACAATAGGAAATAGAAATTGCTAACGTAGGGGAAGAAGGAAGCAACGGACTTTGTTCAACAGATAGCTCAGTGCTCACAAGGAGAACAGTTTCCAAAGCATCACTCCCCTGTAACCTGTTAAGAAATCATTTTATTCCTTAATTATTATAACAACGTTATTTTGAAACAATGTTAAGAAAAGCCTGATCTTGCAAACAGAACTGTGCTTGCATTCATTTATGGGAGTAATCCCTCAAACTCTGGTTGAGGACAAACAAAAAAGCCGTGCAGCCCATCTTTGTCAGAAACAGCTTCAGGTGTATTCATTATTTCAGTGGCTTGGGGAGTTATCAGTAGGTTAAGGCACAGATGGGAAGGGCTATCAGTATTTGCCTTGGCCCTGGACCACACAGAGAGGCTCAGAGTCTGCACTTTTGCCTCATTGATGGGTTTCATCATCACAGCTGCTCAAACTTGAGGCCTGGCCCGAACGGCTGGATTCTACTCTCCCTGGTGTGCTTGTGACCTTCAAATAGTTTCAAGGAACAAGTTTCTAGTTGGAAAGGAGATTTCCAGTACTGAACTAAGCTCTCCAAAGCCAGACATTGGATTTCTTGTAAAATGACTTCTCATAAAAATGTCCTGACTTTTATAACAACCTCTTGATTTTTCAGAATGTATGTGTAACGGTTTGAGGATTTGTTTTGGCTGTAAAGAGAGTTATCCCAGTATTAAGTGCCATTCACCACAGTTTTAGTGCTGTGGCAGAAAAAGGACTTGAAAAGTAACAGAATTCCTTGAAGACTAAAACATATTATAGCACAGAAGTCTTAAGCTTTGTACAGCAAATGAAGCTTTACAAGAGGGTGAAGCTTCTCTTTCATCACAGCCTCCTCCTGTTCCCCTCCATCTGCTTCCTTCCCCATGCAGCACCCTGCTCTCCTTGGCCAGCTTTGCCTACTGGAACCCTGGCCTCTGGCTGCTCCCACCTCTGCTCACACCCTTCTGAGGATGCAGTTGAAGTAAAAGAGCTTTTAGAGAGATGCAGGTTATCTGAAGAGGAAACTCTACCCATGAAAGTAATACATTTGGCAATTGTTACTAAGCCAACATTTAGAGGTCTCCTTTTTCTTACTTCTCTACAAAGCACACAAGAAATTAGTTAGCATCAGTTCTTATCATATTAAAAATGCAGTGACCTCAAAGCATCCTCAAGTTCCTGCTCTGACTTTGTTTCAGTTAGGACATACTTGGGGCAACAATTGTCTCTGTCTCTTCACACAGCAGAATGGATTTCTAGGATTTCCTACATTACAACAACCACCATAACAGAAGCAACACCGTGCAACTGAGGATGTTCATCCAAATTTTCCAGGTAGATGTACTAATCTTCAAACAGCATTTAAAGCCTATAGACATGCAGCAGCACCTGGGCTGAGTCAGAGCAAATTTTGAAACAAAGACATTTCCTCTTCACACAGGCACTCACAAGGATCCCTCAACATCACACTACCCATACAGATTTCCACAGATTCCCAAAACTTTTTAGTATGTTCTGGTAACCCTTCCCAGCAACTGGCATTCAGCTCAATTTTGCCTGACCTGAATTGCTCGTGACGCTCTGAATATCAAGTTCATTCCGATTTGAAATGTTGAGGGGTTTTTTTAAACGTATGCATAAATAGGCTTTCAGTTAGCTGCAGGCTCAGACAAAAGCCTGAACTTGTGAAGAAGTCAGGCCGCACGCTCCTCAGAAACTGTATGGCTATTTCTTACACTACGTTAATGGGTTGCATATCCTTTCACAGGGCGCTGTACTCCAGAAGCAGCTTTTGTTACTTCAGATTGATCATTCATGGCTTTATCTCAAATCCTTTCTCCTCAATGTATGGGACAAACTCCATATCTATCCCTTCGCATTTTTTAGAAAACCATTCTTCTCAAATCAACAATACCACTTTATATTACAAAGGCATCTTTATTGAGAGACAATGCAAGACAACCAAACTGTCAGGTTGCAAAGGAAAGAGCGAAATCTTTACATTACTACAGAAATGATACAGTGTTTATCAGAACTCTACATTTTCTGCTTCATTCTCTCTGGAATCTTTTGGATCATGTTACAAAATAAAAGTAACAATGATGTCTAATAGGTAATTCTTTAGGCTTTCTTTCATTAACATTTTCTTTATATTCCTACAAGCTACTGCCAAGCTTACTTAAAAGTCTGTTAGTCCAGTAAAAAATTTTACCTTCAAATCAATTCAAAATGGTCAGTCCTCGTGTAAGACTGGAGTTTATCAGACTTATGCAGGAAACTGTGGACTCAGCTCATGGTACAGCAGCCCTCTTAATAAAGAGTTTTGTTCTAAGATGTTAGTCCTGCTGCAATTAATATTCCATACCTAGGGAATTAGGTAGGATCTGGCATCCTGTGAAGGTCTCTGCACAGCTATACAGCTTTCAAATCCCGCTAGCCACAGTGAGTAGCAACGGCACTGAGCTCCAGATCCTGTCCTCCCCTGGGTCCCATGGAGGAATATTGCTGCTGATTTCAGCAAGTCAGGCTGTAAGGAAAAGCCAGTCTGGAGGGAAAATAGTCTTCCTCTGTTCTCAGATGTACCTGTGACATCAAGGGACTGACAGTGGAATAAACAATGTAAATGAGATCTAATCAAGCCTAGTGAATCAGTCTTATCACCAGCATTGTCGGGGTGCATTGACCATGCCAAATTTTTCATGCCTGAGAACATACAGGGCAGCTACTAGAAGAGATCTGTCAAATGTAATATTGGCCCTCTAACCTGTGATGTCTTGTGGTGCAGAGTCATCCCAGGACCAAGGAGAGGATGTCCTTCTCGGTCCTTTGTGACTTAAAGCCATCTCCACATGGTCTGAGTACCACTTAGTACCTTGTACTTGGGCAACATAAAAGCTTAACATCACTGAATTCAACAAAGGTATTTCACAGAGCCAAAGAAAATCCTTGAGCAGGGAGCCATCCAACATGATGGCCACCACAAGACATGCAGCTGTGAGCAGAATTTTGGTTGTACAAATACACTCCATTTTTCATAATTACACCATGCTCTTTCCTAACCGCTCACTGCATGGAAGCAACACATTGGTTGCCCTCAACTTCTACACCTGTCTTCACTGAAATGATGTAGGACATCAAAAACTGTCTTCTTATACTTTATAAAGCCAAAGTTAAAGAGCTTAGAATATAGAAATGTGTATTGGAGAAGTAAAAGGAAGTGAGCAAGGAAAGGAAAATGCAGGTTGACTATCGTGAAAAAAAATCCAAGTGGAATGCCTAATAAGCTGAGTTTCCTGAGATAAATGGGGAAAAAACCCAACCAAACTACATTACATAGCCATTTAACACTAGACTGGACAAAATTCTGGAAAATACACCACTGTAAACAATCCTCTCCTGTCTGTAGGGCATATGACCTCATCCACACTGGAAAATATTGAAGCATTTTGATGCCTAAATGAAGTTCCCAGCAATATTCAAATATCTCATGGAGCTCAACAAGCAAAACAAGCCAGATCTTTCAATGCATAAAAAAATTTGCTAATTCCAACCCAGATTCTGCTCTAATCAACACAAAGGATCTGAAGTGAAGTAATTCTGAGTTTACTTTGACTCTACACTAGCAAAATAGATTATTTGCTCCCCTGCCTCATATTTTCTGAAGTTTCATTAGGTTATGCAAACAAAGCCTTTTGAAATTAAAAGCATCACAGAATTGCTGAGCATCATTGTTCCTTTCTAACAAAAGAGGGAAAAAAAAAAAAGAAAAGAGAAGTTTGAACTTCATACTACAGATAAATAAAACAGCACTCCGGGACTTCTTTAGATAAAAAATTCTGTTCTTAATGCAAAATTCTGCTTATACCCAACACAGCTGCAACAATATTGAAAACATCACTTTTATATTCAACACCAATAGGAAAAAAAAGAGAAGTAAGGAGATTCTTCCCAGTATTTTAGCAGCATCTTTTATTTTTTCTAATATCTCAGCATTTCCATATTAAATGTGCTTCCAAAGCACCTAAAATCTAACTGGCAGAATTTGCTCCAGGCTGAAACTCTGCATGTTTTTTTTTCCCCTGTATTTAGCCAAAATTTATATTAGGAGTAAATATAATTGAAAAAAAAAAAGTGTTTTGAAGCACAATTCAGTATAAACAAGCCAATTCACTGGGGTAGCTCTTCAAGAAGAAACTTGGCCTCAGAATCACATCCATTTTACAATAATGTCACAATCAAATAATCTTACCTCTAGGATAGAAATACTGATGTCATTTGTACGAAGTGTCACTTACTTCAAAGGACACACAAAAATTTTCAACCCACAAGGGTCCTACTGTCCTTTTAGCAAGATTTTGAAACACCAGAAGAGTCAAAATACCTGAGATGGCTGGGGATAGAAAGAAAAAAACAAATAGTGCTAAGTATGAAGGCTACTCTCCACATGATTTGTCCTCTTCAAGTTGCATCTCTACTGTTCCAATACCATTACAACTCCCTGATTGCTCTGTGCTGCTCGTGACCTTGCTGGCAGGGATGCCTCCCACCCCAAAGCTACTGATTCTGCAGTAATATTTATTACTGACTCTTCCTTGCTCACCTGTTTTGTTAAAATGCTTGGTGTTAGCTTAAACAGCAAATCTTTGCTAAGTCAAGTCTCCTTCAGCAGGACTCCTTAGAGAATAATCACACAAAAAGCTGTGCTGTTAGATCTGCTGGGGCAGCAGCCTTCAGCAAGGCTGCTGTGGGGACTTTTGTGAGCAAGGGGAAGGCAACCACGGAAAATGAGATTCTCTCTTGAGAATATACAGAGTCTAAGTCTGCACCTTTTCTTTACCTATTTCAGACAAGTACCTCCTAATTTTGATTCCCCTCCAGTCAGATTTGGTGGCCCATGTGTAGAGGAAAGATTCAAGCAATACATCTGATTAAGAGAGCAGGAATCTAAGTAATGTCATTTATAAACTGAGAGCGACAGAGGACATATATTTCATCAGTTCAGCTTCAGTCCTGGATTTGTCTTATATTTTAATTCCTGCCTGAACACAGCAGAGAGAGAGATGGTTAATCTTCAGTAAAACATATGCCACAAAAACTGTGAAGATAACATCACTAAATTCCCTTGTTCTGCATGTCTTCCCAAACAATAACAATTACCTGCCCTACTCATTTGTACTCCAAACTTGAATCCAAGAATTTGACTCTTGTGCTATACCACAGTATGTGAAGGTACCTTGTAGAGCTGGGAAGCAGATACTGAACATCGGCACTAGCAGTCACAGGATGCAGTTTAGCAAGTCAAAGTCAAGCCAAAAAGGGATGAAGCTGCAAATCTATACGCTACACTTAATCTTTTGGTAGATGCCTACAGAAATCTGGAGAGAGAGTTGGTGTGAAACACAGCAGCTATGAAGCAGCTTTTATGCAGATTGTTCTGAAAAAGAAACCACAACATAGCACAGCTTAAACAGATTAAAAAGTAACTTAACTGTTGGATCTTAAAAAATGTAAGTAATATCATGATCCTCAAGAAAGCATAATTTTGCAATGATATATTCTTGCTGCTGCATTTTTGATATTTGTATTAATGATGTGGAAGAAAAGCAGTCAGGATAATTTGCCACTGGAACAACATATGAAGATCTTCTTTTTCTCAAAGTTAATTAAATTCAGACTAGTTTTTTTCTCAGCGATACACTCTTGTTCAAACCGAAATTATATGAAGGCTGTCCTACAACCCATTCTACAGCAGACCTCAGACTAAATAGTCACAGTGTTCTCTGCTGACCTTATTATTGCTGAATCTATGAGCCTAAGACATGACATGCAATAACTAACTCATTAGCAACATTTAACAGTGCCATGCTCCTTGTTTGTTCTTCTTCCGTTATCTCCTGGTGAGGCTTTTTTTCCTTTCACATGCCTCTCTTGCAGTGTATGTGCATGTATATACTGGATTACTACCTAGCCTGCAGCTTGTCTTTGTCTAGGATGAGGATTGCCCTGCCACATATCTACACGAGCATAGCAAAGTCATTGAAGGACTGCATCTGACAAGAGGAAAGAGAGAGAAATCTGTGGCAAAACAGGCCTGAGCAGCTAACTCACAGGTGAAGAAGAGGGCTTGGTGTTGACAGAAACAGAGGCCCCTCCTTAGCCTCTCCCCAAAAGTTAGCCTTTTGAAAAATATATTTAGACTAAAGAGGATGAAAGAACCAAAATGTCATTTTTGCATGTCCTGGATTTTTTTCAGCACAAATTTCAGGGGGAGTTGGGAAGAATATGTCTAGATGGGGGAAACAGATGAGACAGGCTTGAGAGAACTGCAAAAGAGTCAGGGGTAACCATTTTCTTCCTGGAAGACTCTTGGCCATCTCAGATCTTTCCTGTCCCCAGCAAGACTCTTCTCAGTTACTTTTTCTCCCTATAGGCAGAAAATGATCCTGACCTTAGTATTCCAGGCAGAAAGCAGAGAGTTTCACTTCAGCTGCCAGACAAAATAATGGTTATTGGTCACTGCCTGCAGTTCCTTTTTCTCCAGCTCCACACAAACCTTTCCCATGAGTTTCTAGTCCCTGTAGTCAATTGCAACTACCTTCACCAAAGCCCCTAATGACTTTTTCTTAGCTGGTCTCAGAACTGAGACTGCCTTTGTGTTCCTTGACCCACAGCTTGTCTTTGACTGCTGGCCAAGCTTCTTGAAACATAACTTAGGTTCAGTGACTCCATCTCTTCCAAGAGCTTCCTTCTACTTCTTTAACTGTTTCTCCAAGCATTTCCTTTGAGGGGAAGCTTCTCTACATGGTCCCACCATATTATGACCTAGTGCTCTTCCCTTTTCTGACCCCTATATTTTAGACCTCAATCATCTCATCTGCTAAGACAGATTCAGTCATTAACATGCTAACAACTCACAGATCTCTTTTGGATCTGTTTCTTTAAAATCTCCATCCCAAAATCTCAAAGGCTTTCTCTAAGATTCATCACAGACAACACAGAGCCATCACCCCACACTCAGCACTCTCCTCATCTTGATGGAGCACTCCTTTATTCTTCTGCCCTCTGCACCCAGCAAACATTTGTCCTGAGCACCCTATGGGTGAAACTATTGCGGGTACTATTGGCATAGGACACTCGGAGAAGGATTCTGCAGTGATTTCATGTGGTGCTGAGAGCTTTTCCAGATGGCCATATTTTTTTTCCTGAGACAAAATCAGAAGTTGTTAGGATCTGTGTTTCCTTTTTCTCAAATAACCAAATGCTCCTTTCACCACTTCTTACTTCAAGAACTCTCCAGATTTTCTAACCAGCAGTTCAAGGACCACAGTTTCAGGAGCTTCAACACTCCCATGAGACACAAGGGAAACAAGATAGGGAAATGAGGAGAGGAAGAGATGGCGCTGCTGAAAACTTTGCTCATTATACTGAAGGGAGTACCAAAACTTGTGCTTTGCTTGCATACAATCAATGTACAATCAGTATTAAAGATGACAGTACAAACCACATTGCTACACCATAATCGTGGAGAGGGCTCACTTCACACAAGCCACTCAGAACCAGGGCCAAAGTGTCAGGTTCAGAAAGGTGTCTTAGTCAGAAGGCTGTTTGATGCTCTTGGATTCATACCCCTTTGAGCTTGGCTTAGCTGTCCTATGCAGCCAAAGGGAGTTCTGAGCTAGTGCAGATTTCATCTATAATTCCAGCACACTAACCATTTTAATGAAAAGCTTCATCTTGCCAGCATAACACTCTTTAAATTGACCATCCCTGCAATACTTGTGTCTTTTGATCCACTGCTTCTCATAAAACTCGCTAAATTTTAAGTTCATTATGTTCTTAAAATTATTGCAGTGTTCTTAAAGTCATTGCTCTGCATTTAGAGACTGAAACAATTCACCACATTAGTATGTCATATCTGAGCTACCTACCTGCAAATTTCTAGTCTCCCCATTGAAGTGGAATTGACTTGTCACGGCACAATGAAAAGAAGATCAATAATTACAGACTCCAATTTGTCATAGATTTCTTAAATCTGTCTTCCTGCTGTCAATGCCCTCAATAGTTATGGTCAAAGATACATCCTTGCAATCTGTTCTAGCTATATTACATATGCCTTAAGTCTTCCAGACACTCAAAGGAAACCAGCTGGAAACACTGCACTTAACTGTTATCAGTGAAGACTGTATCCACCTACATAACTGTGCCCTCAAGAGGTTACAGACAGCATAACTTTCACCTCAGTTGTCAGCTCTTCAAAGAAATCCAACAGAAACCTCTGTGACGCATGTTCTGAGACACCACTGCAATGGTTTGATGGCCGTGGACTGTAGACCACTGACAGCCACTGCAGAAATGACTGCCCTTGGGCTACTTCTTGCCACCCACCACCAAATCACCCTGAAAAAAATCTAAAAATAACATTGTTTTTCATGTAAGTAATTGCTTACATGGCTACAGCATTGCCACATGATCATGCATAGGAAAGGAAGTGGTTCCCATAATTGCAAATCACAAAATCACAGAATCACAGAATGTTAGGGGTTGGAAGGGACCTCGAAAGATCATCTAGTCCAATCCCCTCACCGAAGCAGGATCACCTAGACCAAGTTGCACAGGAACACGTCCAGGTGGGCTTTAAACGTCTCCAGAGAAGGAGACTCCACAACCTCCTCGGGCAGCCTGTTCCAGTGCTCTGTCACCCTCACTGTGAAGAAGCTTCTTCTCATATTTATGTGGAACCTCCTATGTTCCAGCTTACACCCGTTGCCCCTTGTCCAATCAAATGATTCAATCTTTCTACTAGAAAGAGAAACTCAGCATGTATCATCCCAGAATCATCTTAGCCAGGATCACCTGCAATAGCAAATATAGACTAAGTTCATAAAATCGACAAATACCTAAACAGCCCTTCTGACTCTGCATGGATCTGCAGTTTCTTGGAGGTTCTGCCATTCACTTTTTATGAGAAGAGCAGATTTATGGTAGAAGCACTCATGAATAATTCACTCCTATGAGTTGCCACATACAACTCAGGGAAATCCCAGCTGTAAAACCTTGGCACCGTTTAGCTAGTGCAAGTCGCACTATTTTTATACAGATGTTATTCCACTGACCTACTTGGAGTTACTCCTCCTTCTCGCTGCTAGAAGAGGAGGATCAGGCTGTTTGCTTGCCATCTCTGGTAAGCAAACCTCTCTGCCACCTCTTCCCAGAAGTAAAAATGCTTCCAGTGTTGGAGTAAGTTAGTTCTATCAACCTTAGTGCTTTGGCTCACCACAGCTTCAGCGTGTACATCTCACCCACTCCTGGACATCCCACAATAGTCTGCTGTCAATTGGCTTAGCTTCTCACCAAGCCCATGTTTTTAGATCATGTTCAGAAAATTATCTGGATCCTAGACCAATGGAACACCACTAAAGCCATAAACTAGCTACACTGAGCATATCTTTATGCCAGTTTCTAACTTCAAGAGAAATACAATTTATTCCAACACTCATCCTCTGCCACGGGAGCAGAAGCCACAGCAAGGTGTTGGTGCAAGTGACTCAGACGAAAAGAAACAGAAAGTGAAACCACTGAGACATCTCCTTGCCCTGATGTGGAGGATGAATTTATAGCATCACTCAGTGGACTGCTTATTTCCTCAGGCTTTTTCTTCATATAAAGGTAGGAGGGGGTTCTTTTCTGCAGACAAATACTTGTGAGGGTTTTATTTGGTTAGATCTCCAGGTGGAGGCCAATTAAAATGACAATCACTGTACTGACACCGAGCCATATTCAAAGCACACATCACGGTATATAACTAAACCTACAACTGTAGCAGAGAGAACAAGGAGCTGGCATTTCCAGTTAGTAAATAAAGTGAACAGCTCATGACTGTCTTGACATAAAACAACCTAATAATTATAGTGCCTAAGTTAGATGTCTGAATAAATGTAGTCATGTCATTTTAACAATGAAGCTATACTGATTTATAGCAGCTAAGGACCTGATTAAGGATGTAAGGATCTGATCTTTACCCTAATACATCACTTCAGTTCATCCAAATTATTGGCTTTAACCACCTGGCCTCTCCCTTGTGTCCTCACAGTTGGGTTTTAAACAGGTTGAGAAATGACGGGTTCTCACTATGTTCATTTCTTACACACTTCCAGCCGTGCTGAGTGAAATGAGAGACAACCATAAAAGCCAGTAGAGGGGAAAATTAGACATGCTGTGTAACTAATTTCTGAACTGTAAGCAAAGTTGTTGGAAATTTCTATTTCACAACACAAGCTCACATTTCTTTGAATTGTCAGCCACTGAGGACAAGCATTACCTGCTCACACCTTTCCAGGCAGAATGGGATGCTGCCTGGTCAGCTGGGACAAGCTGCAGGTGTGGTCCGAAGGGACTTCTCACCTCCTTGCATAGGAGCCACCATCCTGCCTCAGAGAAGGGTGCACACCTTCAGCCCACAACAGTGTCATGGGGGAGCAGGGTTCCTCCTGTGTCCCCTGGCTGGCCACCCATTGCTGGAGCTGCCAGGTTTGCTGGAGGGCTGCAAGCAGACACAGGGACAGACAGCCCTGCTCCATGGGTAGGCAGGGGAGCACGGCCACAAGAAAGGGGGCAAACGCAAATTAAAACCAGATGAGCCAAGACAGCAGTTGGAAAGAGAAGGGTGGCTAAAGAACAAGTCTGTGATGACTCTAAGTGAAAATAGCCAGAGCAAGTGGGCTTGCAGAGTGTCACAGAACCAAAAGTCCCCTCTGCCCTGGGGCTGCCCGGTTGAAACTGCATAACAGAGCGGGCTTCAAGAAGCCACAGATCCCAGCAGAGTTAACTGTCCAGCAGCTGCTGCACTTTTAAATTGTCAGTCAGATGAAACACAGGAATGCCTGTGGGTTGCAAAGTTGAGGGAAGGGTGAAGTGACAGGGCCAGCTTGCTCTCAAGCGCAGAAACTACTCAAAAAGTTGGAGGCAGGGCTCCCCACAGCCAGGAGGGAGCTACATTGGCATTGCCTGGCTGGAGGCTTGGCACAGGGCCCTTTCCTTGCTTCGGTTGTTCAGCCAGAGCTAGATGGTAGTGGAGTTTTTGTCTTCTGCTTCCTCAGGGCTGCAGACTTGGGATGCATCCAAACTGCCTCTGTGGGGCAAGCTTCTGTTTGTAGGCAACAGAGGTGGGGATCCTGCTGCTCCTCTGAGGGGCAAACTGGGGCACCTTGGAGGGACCAGATGCTGCAGGGCACCCAAAACACTGGTGCCTGTGCTGCACCAAAGGCTCGGGGAAACACGTCGCCTCACAGGGACAAGCGAGCATGGGCAGCAGAGTGCACGCACCAAGCGAAAGTGAGTGCCACGGAGCCACATGTCACCGAGCCACATGTCACTGATGACAAGAGTGATGATTTACTGGGAAAACTGCCCTATAAAAAACATGCTTGAGGATCCTGTTTATTGTCTCATACCCCTCAAATACTTCACAGTTACAAATACTGCATACAATTACAAGCTAAAAAAAGGAGGGGAGGCAATTCTGCCACACAATGACTAGCCCATGGACTCAACAAACATGCAACACCATCAGTGGGCAGCATGGGTCAGACTGCCAGGGGCAGGCACTATCTCCTCCTGGCAGATAGTGGGCCACCTCCACCAGTGATAAACAATCCTCACTTCCAACCTGGGCTACAGACTTGTTGCCAGATCCACGCAGTCACAGAGAGCAGAGGTGGAGGGAGCTGTGTCAATGATGGGGGTAGGAAGGAGAAAGAAGAGAGGCTGTTCCCACATAACACAGCCTCTCTGCAAAACTATGATCCTTCATGAGGCCCTGCAGCCCCCACACTTCTCCAGGTACCTCCATCCCAGCTGAGCTCTGCTGGAAACTACAGCCCACAAAAAACACTGCGAAGATGCTGGCCCACAAAAGTCAACTTGCCATGCAACTCTCAAAGGTTGCACAATGACCAGACAGGGGCTTAAGCACAAGAGTGACCACAGGCAGCTGCATCTTTGGGCCACATTCAGGCATCCAGACAACCAGCTCAACCATCAAGAAAGCTAAGTGGTCTCCCTTGTTAGCAGAAAGTTAGACTCACCCCCTCTTTGTCCCAAAGCACCAGGGGAGTCTCCACATGTGTAAATAGACAGCCTGAACATCCCCACCCCCTTTCCGCTTGAGCACTTACCCCCCAGGAACTGGATGCCTCCTGCCACCCTGCCCACAGTCCTGGAGATGAGCTCAGACACGCAGCAGCCCATGAGAGCTGTCAGGGCCACCAAGAGGAGCAGCCCGCAGCCCAGGCCTGTCACCACTGTGCAGATCCTCCACTCAGCGCTTGGGATGGCCTGGAAGGAGGCATAGCGGCCACACTGCTCCACCATCACGGTCGTCTGGCGGCTCTCATCCCGCACCGGGTACGAACACCTCCGGAAAGTGCCAAAGGAAACCGACTTCTCCAGTTGAGACCCCAAAAGCCAGTAGGGCATGAAAAAGCCCACACAGGAGGCAGCGGCACATAGGAAGGAGAGGAAGGCCCAGACGATGCCAGCGCAGGTGAGGCTGGAGGCCATCTTTGTATCTGCTTCAAGACCCCTCGCAATGGGGAGACAGAAAAGCAGCTGTGTATTTTAGAGGAGGCTTATGGATAATCCAGAGTCTCTCAGCCTTGACAAATCCTCACACTGGGAGAAGTTTGGATTGTAGCAGCCAGGGGAATGTTTCCTCCCATCATAAAGTCAAAAGTCCCTAATTAAATAACAACACACAAAACAGGAGAAAAATACAAGTTCAGTAATACTAACATTGGGAAAAAAATGCTTATCTGCTAGAGTGCTTTTCCTTCCTACAGGACTTCTCATTAAGATATCTCACTTTTCTGTCCCATCCTTGCAAGCAGCTGCTAGAATTGCTGTCAGCGATACCGGCTGCTGGGGACAGTGGGACGGCAGTGGCTGGCAGCCTGGCCACCATAGGCTGCTTTGCACATCCAGGAACACTCTGCAGCCACCTTCAGGGGCTTCCCGTGAACTTGCCTACTCACTTTTCTCCACTTCATGACTTGATCTTTCCTGTGACAAATAGAGAGGTCTCACTTATCCTTAGCTAGTTGTTCCTTCCTCCTGTGACTCCTGGGGGATGTACTTCACATTATTCATGGCCCAGCAGGTTCAGTGTGAAATCACTTGCAGTGCCTAAGGCTTCTTAAGATCAGACCCTTGTGCCAGAGGTAAACCTTATTAAAACACCCCTGAGAGAAGTGTTACAAGGTGGCATTTTTTCCAGCGCTCCTTTAAGTTGTTGGCACCTCTGTGCAAAAGGAGCCTTTTATCACCTGACGTCCAGAAATGTCAGGAACCCCAACTCCAGGTGGGCTCCTGGTAGGTGAAGACACCGCCATATCTTTTGGACTTACCCCCACGCAACCTCAAGCATCACATGATTAAAACACAGGGGTCTTTCTTAACATTCCTGCTTGCACTCAGCCCAGCTCCTTCTCTTCTTTGCCTCTTCCCAGCTCAAATCCAAGAGCCTTAATCCCTCCACATCCTTCTTGGATAACTCCCAGCCTCTAAGCACAGTACCAGTGTGACCAAGTGTGTTTGACTGTCATAGAAATCTACACACTGCTTCCCAGAGGTTGGGGGATATTTCTTATTAAATCCACACTGGATCATTACTCCAACTGCATTTGCAAGTTTATGATCATTTCTCACAGTTGCTGCCAAATTAATTCCGATAGCTATTTACAGGAACTTTTTTTTTTCTAAGCATGATTAGACGCCAATCAGTGAATTCGATTCATATACAGGCAATAAAATTAATACTACTTCAGCACAAGGAGGGAATGTGGAGAAAAATTCTGCAAGTGAAACTAAGCATGTCCACCATACAAAAGTTTTGTTTACTTTTAAAACACTAAAAAAAAGAAGTCTCTTCTATAATGTTAAAAAAGGCCTACGCTGCTAATCAAGAAGTATACACCTATCTATTCGTAGCCTATCCACAGAAATGCCTTTCAACCTGCAAAACATCAAAGCCCTGGGGATAAAAACTTGGGAGGGGGGCATAGGGTGCCTCCATCCCTCCAGAGGCATCTCCTGGATGAGAATCTGCCTGTGTCTTGGCGTGGCACCAAACGTCTAAAGCCAAAGTGGGTCACGGCACTCGGGGAAGATCATTCTCTGAATCGGGGAGGAGGTACTGCTGGAAATAGGGGACAACATGGAGGCTTCCAGGGGTAGGACCCTGCAAACCCGCCGGCGCCGGCGGGGCAGCAGTTTCGCCTCCCCGGAGGCTGCCAGCCCACAGCCAGGGAACTCTGCAGGGAGGCGGGCTCGCCCCTCCGGCCCCAAAACCCCGCTCCCCTCCCTCCGGGGGTAGGAGGGGGCGGCGGAGAGATCCGGCTCCCCCCGAGGGAAGGCGGCGCCCGGGAACCCAAACTCGCCGAAGTGATGCGAGAGGAAGGCTGCGGGGAGAGGGTGCCGCGCCCGCGGGGCCGGGAGGGTGCGAGGGGGGCTGGAGAGGGGTGGGCTGCAGTGCAAGAGGTCCGGGAAGGGCGGGCGATGCGGGAGGGGCAGGGGCTCCGGGAGAAGCACGTAGGGAGTGGAAGGAGGTCTGGGAGAGAAAGGGAGATGCGAGCGGGGAAAGGGCTGGAAAGGCAGAGGTGCCGAGAGGGCAGGGGATCCGGAGGGGCAGGAGGACGGAGAGACGGGAAGACAGGGGGGCGCCAAGGAGAGCGGTCCGGGGTGCCAGGGAGATTCGGGAAGGACGGGGCCCGGGAGGGGTAGGGTGCGGGAAGGCAAGGGGATGGGAGGGCTGAGGATCTGGGAGGGGAAGGGAGCCTGGAGGGTCCGGTGGAATGGGCAAGGGATGCGGCTTGGCAAGGTATCGGAACGGGGAAGGGGATCCGGGAGGGGAAAAGGGATGTGGCCGTGGAGAGTGGGCAGGGGTCGGGGAGGGTAAGGAGGTTCTAGGGGCTCGGAGATCCGGAGTCGTGCAGGGGATGCAGCGTACAGGGAGTGCGGGAGGGCAGGGGTCCGGGAGAAGCAGGAGGGGCGAGGGGTCCAGGGGNGGTGCGTGGGGCCGTGGAGCCGGGGACGGAGGGGAGGAAAGGGCAGAAGGGAAGAGCCGGCGGAGAAGGAGTGTTAGGAGGAAAAGGGGAAGGCTAGAGCCCTTACATGGGAAAATACAGGCTAATCTGATGGTGTGCGTATGATAAGTGTGTGTGTGTGTCTGTGTCTGCATTCAAGCTGCTGATCCAGCATTTTGATCGCAGCAGTTCTGGAGCTGGTCTACAGCGAGAGTAAATGTGACCAGAGTACCAAGCAGCTCATCCCAGCTGGGTTAGGTCAAGCGGAGAGACAGGAGCTGTTTTCCCAGAGTGTCTTTAAGTGGGAAAGTTTTGGGGAGGGGTTGCCTTCTCGGGGCGAGGAGGGATGGAGCACACAGAGACCCTGGGAGAACAAGAGATTTCCTTATTCTGCTTTTTCCTCTCCGCCCTGCAGCTTGAATAAATTCCTTCAGACAGAAGACAATTTTATGCCAGTTTTAAATTATGTCAGCACCAGACATGCAAAATCTCTTCAGTAATGTTTCTTTCACAGTCCTGGAACATGGCATGTGACTTAAGTACTAATCATTAGTATTATTAATGCTAAATGGAAGTGAGGTTTATTACACTCAGTCTGTGTTTACACCATTTAATAGTAACTACAGTCATGTTCAGAATTAAATTACAAAGCCGCTTTATTGGGGTTTTTGAATAAGACTTTCCATTTTTCCCCCATAATGCAAAGTCTTAAAATCAGAATACTACTGAAAATGTGTATTTTCTCAAGGGATAAAAAATGGATTGAAAAGTATCTGGCAAGATCGAGTTTTCCATCCTAATATTTCAAGCATATTCTTTAAGGAAAAGTACTTCAAATCAAAGAAATAGGTTAAATATAGGCTGAGTGCTGGTATGTATGCAATAATGAGCTTCACAAGGAAGACAATGAAGGCATAGCCCCAAAACAGTCCCTCTAGGGCAGAGACTACCTCTAGGCAACATCAACCTAGTATATATCTGTATTAGCAAGTAATGTGGATCAATCTGATCCAAGCAGTTGGTGCTGAGGACCTGAAGGATGTTCACACTCCTATAGGTTTTTCTTTAGATTCACTCCAATCTCAGTCTATGGACTAAGAGCCCCATGAGCATTCAGGATGCGTCAGATGCACTCCTGGAACCTGTTTTCTGCTTTACTGCCATCTGCATCCATTCTGTGTACTCACCACTGCTGGGTAAACCAGGATAATCTGGAGATTCACTCCAAAAGCATGCCCTTAATCCACTCCAAAACATGAATGTGGTGGATGTGCCCATCAGGTGGCTGACAGAAAGTGAGCTGGTGTGATGTTCCCAAAGCTGGGAGCTGGAGCCTGCTCCACAGAATGCCATTCCAGCACCCTCCACTCAAATCAGCTTTCTGCCTGGTGCCAAGCCTCCACCCCAGAGAGTGCACCAGCTCTCAGGCCTCCACTTCTGCAAGGAGCTATGCACTTCTTGATGAGTGTAGACACTCTTCATTTACTGCTCTCACGCCTCCACTTGGCTCAGTCAGGTATTTTATCTCCTGCTATTCATTCTACCAACATCTGAAATGACAGGGATACTAGCCAACGTCATGACATTTGAACTGTGCTCTTGGTGTAAAGATAGAGAAAAATTGAGTACTGTTATTAAATCCACAATTGTTTAAAGACCTGGTCTGTCATTCTTTCCTTAGCCAAGGGCCTCGGTTATAATGAAACTGTGATAAATGTGTCTAAATTAGGCACATGTTGAGATTAGACACGGGTAGAAATTGCTTGGCATTAAAATGACTGTGGAAAAACTTCTGTTTCACACATGTAAATAGTTTCTTAGTTAAAACTGGCTTTGTAAACCTAGGGAGAAGCAAGCAAGAATGCATTTATTCATGCAATTGATCTCTTATGGTATCATTCCATGGTATATGCCAAGGTCCCCAAGTCAGTGTTTGCTTTGCTAATGGCATCTCTACAGCAGTTCATTTACTTCCCTTATATGGCTTTTACATTCACTCTCTGAGCTGCTGCCATTCTGCATTCCCTCATGGAAACTGTTCACTGAATTCTGCATCTCTCCTGAAGCATCTTATCTTGCCAACTGTCTCTGAATGCCCCCGCAAGCTGCCTTCATGACTTAGTCACTTGTAAGGAAATAAGCTTTATTTCACAATCCATTTTCTGTCAGAGAAGGAGTTTTGTTTTGATTAGAAACAAATTAAACACATTGCGTGTATAAGTTAACATCCAAATTCTTACTTCATTTTTTTCCTAATGTTTACAACTCAACATGCTTCAACTGTATCAACATTTGCTGCCCCTTTCAGGGAACACTGTGCTTAGTATTTTTACTGGGAAAGTTATCTGAAATATTTTAACCTACATCTAAACTGTCTGAAAGAAAAAGGGAGTTATTACATGGTGCGTCAGGATCCACAATCTCTATTGTAACCACAAAAGCAGAGAGACCTCCTCAGAGTAGAGCAATAACAAAAGTCCTGGTCCCCAGGGTCTTGTCTATACTGAAATAGCAGCTGGTTTTAAAATTGGTTCTAGTGTTTTGAAATTTAAGAGAATCTGCTTTTGAGAAAGCTTCAGAGTTGGTTTGAGGGAACCTGAGCTGCAGATTCCCCACTGCTGGAACCTCTGGAAGTCAGAGTGGATCAAACACCCACGAATACACTGTCAGAAAACTACCCTAGCAGAGAGATAGGAAAATATGCTTATAGATTTTATCATTTCTCTTCTCCCTGATCCATTGACTAAGCTGCTGTTGCAGCTGGGACCCTACAGACTCAATGGAGCTAATCAGAGCAGCAGAATAGAGAAAATCCTGTCACTGTACCAAAATCAATCCCAGCTAATATACACAACACAGGCTGGGCCACAGACTCATTACACCATACCCTGTAAGACAATCCACTGTCATATAAAAATGCCATAAGGGAGTACGTATGTTCCAGAACCCCGAGGAAAATGAAGCAGTTACTGAACCTCCATCTCTTTTGACAGTCTTTGACAAGAAAAAGAAACAAGACATTTTTATCTTGCAGGCCACCATCTGGTTTTCTTTTGTGTGGTCCACAGGAGAGCAATCGCGTCGACATGGTTCCGAGCATCTTACAAAACTGGATCTTCAGGTCGTGTCTGTACTCGATTTTAAATTAAAAAGAAAGGTGTAGGCACAACAACAGACTTGAGGCTATGTACTAGGAGCAACAGAAAGTCAACCCAATTATTCAAATACAGTCACTAAAAACCAAACAGACAAGTACTGCTAGGGAAGTCATCTGATAATGACTATATTTGCCTGAAATAATGTCCAATCCGCAACAGCTGGGGAAAAAAAAATCAGCTAAACAGGCAGAAAAAGAGAACCCCAAGTTTAACACGTGCAAATTTCTCAAAGGAAGGTAAGAAAACAAATTCAAGTCACTAGATCCTAATACGTCCATATGGTGTCTCTTCCAAGTCAAACACACTGCATGGTTTCTACTGTGGGTGGAACTAGACTGCCAAGAATTTGGACTATCACATCAAAACCTGAATCCTGGCCCAAAAACTTAGCTTTGAACAAAAGATCCTCCTTCCACTTCCATTCCAATACTGTATTATAATTAGTACTTATTTTTATGATGGTTCTCATGGTGGTAAGTTTTATAAATCCTTTTACTGACAGTTCGTGAACAGAACTTAGCACATTTCTGAAGGACAGTTGTCTTACTGGATATAATGCTGTTACAAAAATCAGCATTTAATATCTGGATGCACATACAAGTAACATGTAAATTTAAAACAAAAAACTGAAGCATCCTTCATTATTTGCCATAAACCCTCCTTTTGTTGTTTCATCTTTACAAAGTTATTACTTATCATCTATTATATAAAAGTCACCAGGTGGTCTGTGTTTTGCAGGGCTCTAAAATAGTAGCTACAGCAAATCAAGCTACTGATTATCTCTTCTGTGTCCTGTTGCTGACAAGCCTGGTGGCTGCGGGAGAGGCCAGAGAGGTTTATTCTGCACCAGCCCCGCGGCTGAAGGGAGGAATGCCTGCTCTGCCCTCGCAAGGTGACGGAGCTCCAGGATGACAGGTCCCAGACCCGTCCTCCTTCGACAGGGAATTGGCTTAGTCCTGAACAAACTCAGGAAAAACATGTGGATGATTTCAATCCTAAATTTCCACTGTTCCTAAGTGAACTCTGAAAAAAATAAGGAACATGTAGATGATGAACAAGCGATTTCCCAGCAAGAAATGCTCATCAAGAAATGCAGCCTGTTTTCTGTGCATATAGACCCAATAAAATAATTTAATCGTGGCATCTTATTTACTAGGGGGACAACTATCTACCTCCCCTAGATGCTGTACAGAAAGATGCTGGGAAGGTCCAAAGAGCAGGTCTTGCCACGGTGTTTTCTTGCACTTCTTGGGTGTGCACGTTCGGAGAAATGAGATTGCTTAACGACACATGCAACGGTAAGAAGGTTTTTCTTTTTAATTTAAAGCCTGAGTTGGGGATCGGCTTTCGGCTGAGAGTCACATTCTAAGATCCAGGCCACAAGCATACTGGTCCCGGGGTTCTCCCAGCAGTGACGACCCGCGGGGCAGGGCAGGGACGGGAGCGGAGCTCTGCGCTGCTCGACAGTGACACTCGCTGGGCAGAGGGAAGCGGGGACAACCCGGCTGGCAGCCACCGGGAAGGCCCGGGGAAAGGGCTCGGGTTTTATCCTTGCTCCCCCCTGAAGCGTTTGATGGGGGCTGGAGGCAGAGAAGGGGGGGTGTGAAAAGTGGGGGCAGAGAGCAGAGCTTGTTTCTGTTCTTCACAAAATTTGTGTAATTTGTAACCATTCTGTGCCACTACAAGAGGTTCATGAGAAGTGTTTGCAGAACGTGCAATGGTGGCTTTAGTGGCATGGTTTGCACAAACGGCGTCTGTGAATGTGATGCAAGGCATCATAGGGTTCCTTGCCCCAAGGCTTTTGCCACAGAACTGGAGCTGAGCTGCCTCTCCCTGAGCTCTAGCAATCATTTGCATCTAGGTCACCGTACTGGATCACATTCCCAAGGACGAGGCTAATGATTTCTGGGGTTTTTAGACATGAAAGCTGAAAATCCTCTTGTTGGGGACAAAGGCCAATTTATTTTACAAGTGGAAGCTCATTTCCTCCCCATCATACCCTGGGGTTCATACAGGTCTCAGGCATTCTGTGAAGCTGGAACCTCTGAAATATCACATGGATTCATTCACAGAAAAATTGTAATGCCAACTTTTGTCAGCTGAAACCCAAACAGCACCCACTTTCTGGTGTATCAATGTCTGAAACATATCATCAGTGTGGGAAGAACCAAGCTCATTTTTTTTAAAGCTCTCTAAAAGGCTTGTCAATAGGAAATCCAGTACATATATAACATTCATGTAACCCACATTGGTATGCATTTATGTATTACACATATCTATATCTATATCTCATAGAATCACAGAATGTTAGGGATTGGAAGGGACCCCGAAAGATCATCTAGTCCAATCCCCCCGCCGGAGCAGGATCACCTAGACCAATTTGCACAGGAACACGTCCAGGTGAGCTTTAAACATCTCCAGAGAAGGAGACTCCACAACCTCCTCGGGCAGCCTGTTCCAGTGCTCTGTCACCCTCACTGTGAAGAAGTTTCTTCTCATATTTATGTGGAACCTCCTATGTTCCAGATTACACCCATAGCCCCTTGTCCTATCATTGGATGTCACTAAGAAGAGCCTGGCTCCGTCCTCCTGACACTCTCCCTTAACATATTTATATATATCTCCATATATTAAAAATACTGCACAGGGGGTTGAATCAGGTCCTGGTCATGCCTTGTACTCACAGGGAAGCTGAAGCAAGCTGAAGAAAAGTGTATCTTGGTCTGTGTGTCTGCATTAATCTTCAGGTTTGGACCATGTTATCCTTCCAAATTACAGGCTGTTCTTCCTATGCCATTCAAATGCATCGTTTCCTGTTTCCACCAAAAGCTGTGTGCTCTGGGAAGAGCTCTCAACTGCATGTAAAAGGGTTCTCTCTATTCTATGTTGTAGCAAAATAACCTAGTCATAGATTGTGCTTCTGCAATATAACTACGTATTTCAATATTCCTTTTCCCAATGAAAAAACTAATTAGCAAGGTCGTTACAGTTGCCACTTATAATGGCGGAGATAGTAAGTTCATTAATGTGCTCATAGGAATTTCATTTATATTACCTCTTAACCTTTACAAGGATATTATCATTTCAATAATTAATTGCTTTTTGCCATTTAATTTGCAGTTTACCATTTTCAAGGGAAATTACCCGTTAAACCAAGGACTCTATTTAAAAAAAAAAATCCTCCACTCAAATATAGACCATCAGCTGTCCTTAGAGAAGCTAGATATTTGCTAAGCCACTTTCACATTTGAGAATAGAGGACTCTGTGGTAGCTCTGCATATTAAAGGACCACCCATCACTTAGGCCTTTAAACATCTGGAGGAAAATGAGGCAGAATGGGGCTGAGGCAGTCATAAAGAAGGAATTAATTCTTATTATCTTCCTCCAAATTCAGAAGACAATATATCCTTCCACTCTGACTCACACAGTGAGAGTTGTCTTTCCTCTTTCTTCGTGACCATCTTGTTTCTTCAGCTGATGTTAATTTACTCTGCAATACCTGTCCATGAGTGTTTCTGTTAACTTCAGTGATAGAAAAAAAAGAAAGGAACTTCAGCTCAATCTTGTAAAACACAGAAACTCTGGCCATGAATCACCAAGCACTTAAGCACAACTTCAAGCCAGTGCCTGACACTTTGGAGAATGGAGCTCAACACACATATTCCAGCTCACACTTAAGTCTCTCATAAAACTACTGTTCATTTCAATGAATCAGGCACAAGCCAATATTCCTGTAGTTGTGTGTTGGCATAATATTTCTGCTACTGATAACAGAGATGGTGTCCAAATCCCATCATGCTAAAAGAAAATTGGATTAATATTTGTATCTGAAAAGGTGAGTAATGCATCCCCAGTAGGCATAACTCTGATACGATTTTAACACATACCTCTGAAAGCTGGATTTGCATGGGAAGATGGAGAGGAGATGACAAAATGAAAAAAGAAAGGAGACACAGGAGAACAGGAGAAGCAGGTATGAACTAGACTGTGCCATTGATTTATGAATGAAAATCTAAAGGTTTTTCTGATTCAGGTGCAAAAGCTAAACTAGCCTCTGGGCAGTTTACAACTGGCAAGTCTATGATGTGTCACCCAGAAAGATATGCATCTGGATGATGTGCCACATGCCTACAGGCGCCAAGAGGATCATTTTACTGTGAAAAGAAGACATTTTATTTATTTAATTGTATAATCAATTATCCTGGGTTTTTCACCCCCTTCCCCATGAGTATAAGGAGAGTCTGGGGTTACAAGCAGCATTCACATACAGTGTTTCATTTCCACAGCACCGAAGCTGGGGCATGCTCTCAGTATTATTTACAGAGAAGTCAAAAACCAGTCAGACCAATAGGGGTAAAAAAGTTAAGTGCCTAGTAAATGGTCCATCATACAAGTTTTCCATGCAGCCAGTGGAGAGGATTAGGTAGGAATCATAGAATGAATTGCCTTCTGAAACTGTATTTCTTTCACTCCTCTGGTAGGGTGGATAGCTATGGACTTCTCTGACTTTTAGATGGTAGAAGACTAGTGAGATATATCCCACTGTAAGTACTTAATTTTGTCTTCAAGTCTTCAGGTATTCAAGTTGAAGTGAGTGAGAAGAGATTCAGGACACTTAATATTCAGAGCTCCCTGTATCAGCAGTGGATCAGCAATCACACCACTAAGTAAGGCAGCAAAATAATCTGCTTTTTGACCAGTGAAAGGAAAGCCTTGCTCCATGCCAGCATGGGCATTTCCTGCCATAAGCTTTTCACAGTGAGGCCAAATACTGTTTGAAGACAATCTGATAATTTCTGCCAGTTAATGCTGCAATCTTGTTAAAGCACTTGATGCTTCTTTTCAAGGTATTACTGTGCTTATATTATTAGGACTCTAGACTTTATCACATATGTATGGGACAAAAGTAGAAAGGAACCATTCATCATCAAAATTAACATTAAAATATCCTCTCAAAACCTCCAGACTGGCAGTTCACTCAACATGACATTTGCTTTTTGAAAGGCATGTGCTCTGCATGCACAACAATGTTTTTAAGGTGTCATTGATTAAGGGAAGTTGACATTGATAGGTAATGTATAATCAGGCTGATGATATTCTGAAGAGAGCTCTACTTGCATGGACAAGAAAGTCCTTGCTAGTTTGCATGCAAAAGGAAGCTTGGGACCTATTCTGGAGAACCTGATAGTCTCTTGTAATTAATACTGTAATTGGAGGTTGCTGGAAATGCTCCTTGAGCGCCTGCCAGGGAATGTGAGTGCTTCACAAAGCTGTTGACGCCGTGCTGTACACCAGCTGAACCAACCTACTCGGCTGAAGTAGATGCTGACACAGAATTCCTGCATTGGCAAAACTCTCATCTGAGCAGCAAAATGCACAACGTTTTTTCCTTCCAGTGTAATCACAGAGCAACATCAGTACTATCCAGCCATCTGACAGCCACATCACTCAAGGCTGAGCTGTCTGCCCTCTGCGTTTCAAAACAGGCAGCCTATCACCGTGCTTCCGCCTGCTGCCCCACAGCCACCCGGTGGGGATCTGGACAGTCTAGGTCACTACCAATTCTGCTTGTTCTTGGCAGAGCTAACCAGAACTTACTATTTCACTATTCCAGCCTCACTATTTCCAATTACAAATGGATAAATATGCACCAGAGACACCAAAGTTTAGAAACAAGTTTGCTTCCTGTGACCTTTGCTTTCCCTTGGGGACATAATTATTGGCTTCCAGTGCAACAGTCATGGAGATGCCAGTCCTGTAATAATGCCATGAAGGCAGAAATGATCACCAGAAAGGTATGGCAGATAAATATTAGCAAAAAACTGTGGGCTTAAACATATTTCTTCTGGAGGTAGGCAGATCTTTGCAGAGAAATTGTTTGCAACTCATCTGCAGTGACTGCAACCAGTGTCAGCCATTAAGTAATATGTTATTTTTATCCACTGCAGCTCTTTCTGAGGATGATGGCATCTCACAAAGACTTTGGAAAGGCTGCATGAGCTGACACACAAAAACAAATGGCTGAGGCAAGCCCGGAGGACATTTCTGAGTCAACTTTACAGACAAAATGAAATCCAAATGTACCAGGTAGCTCTACACTGGAGTTGCTGAGAAGATGTATTGATTCCATCCTGACGGATGTCAGAGAGTGTGACTCTTGGCATTTTGGAAACTTTTACTTTTCCTGCTGTAGCAATAAAGTTCCATTCAATTAATCCAAACAGAATTGTCAAGAGCACTGGGGAAGCCTGTTTATGATACTCATATTTGTAAAGTTAGGTTGATGTTGTAATGCTGCTACGAAAATTGCCATGATTTTCACTATTTTTCTGTGACTTGCACTAGCAACACCCCTAAGGTGCAGTCTCACCTTTTGTGGTGAAGCTGCTCCACTTTTGCCCCCATGCCCCACCACTGCTTGTCCCCGCAACAATTCCTTGTGCCTTCATGGTTCTAGATTCACTTTTGCCTGACAAAACTGTTAGCCACCATTTAAAATGGAAGTCCTATCCCCCAGATGTCCCTGGCCATATATTCTTGTCCCTCCTGTGCCGATACAAACATTTGTGCAAGATTTGCTGGGTAAGTAAGGTGAGAAATCTATCATCTTATGCAACTACATCCCAAGGAACAGCTAGCAGATCCAGTATAGCAGTTATTAATGCTAAGATGATGTATTTTGGATAGTGACTATGGTAAAGAAAGAGGCTGGAGCTGAGAGAAGCCAGTCATACTACTCTGCTAGCATGGCAATAGCGTGTGTGTGGGTAGATGCAAAAAGGGCAAGGGAGCAAAAGTTATACAACAGGAGTTTAAAAGGAGTTTTGGAAAAGACAAATAGGCTTCAAAACAGAGACCAGCTAGCCAATGCAAGAGAGATAATGAAATGGAAAAGGCTGCAAAAATGCATTTCATTATACATTTTATTACTATACCTGTTTTTTATACATCTCCTGTCCTGCTAAGCAGAGTAATACTACCTTGGAATCCTGTATGAGTCCTGAATGCAAGCAGCATATGCTACCTCTGTCAAGTGTCTTTATGCGACTTTAACTGTAAACACAAAGTGACCACAGTGCTTAGGTTCTTTGGATAACAGAAATTGCCAGAGCTATGTAAGCATTTCAGGGAAGAATAGTTGTGGCTCATCAATAGCTGTGGGAGCTTGAGGCAGTGGTCTGGATTTCCATTAAGGGATCATAACAAACAGTCTGTTCCCAGAAAACATGCCAGAAAAGTCAAGGGAAGAAAAAGCTAAGAGATTTGACTGGGATCTGTAAGACATGGACATTTGACCCACAGGTCTGGATTAAAATACAGCAGTTGGAGGAGCTGTCAAAATAGGGAACTCTGCCAAGCTTGCAGCAGTTATGATCTGTGTTAAAACTTGTGCTGCTGATGCACTTACTCAAAAGGTATTTTTTTCTAATGCCATCATTCCCATGATTTATTAGATACTATCTTTGGCTTTTCATGGTCTAAGTCATGGTCATGTCATGATCTCGTAGATGTCTTTGTGTTGATTGGCTGATGTGAAGGCACTGCCCAGTAATTTAGGTATCATTCTCTAGATTTTCTTTGCTACAGATTGACCTCAGCTGAGATCAGGGCATGGTGAAGGGTGCTGTTTCTTTGCCTGATGGTGAATAGTTGTAATTTTTGCTCAGTTGTTTGGGTTACTTTTATTTCATCTGTAAAACAGGACACATTCCAGAGACATTTTGCCAGCAGGTCATAGGCAGTCATTGCTTGAAGAGAAAGGATAGCAAGTCTGACGCACACCATTAGCACTATGACACGTGTTATTCATGTCCTGCTTTTTTTTTTTTCAAAAAAAATTTCCAACTTCATTGCTATATTGTTATTATAATGATAACAATAATCTCTTATACTACATATATGCAAAGGAAGATAAGCTTTACACCACAGCCACAGAGACGTAATGTCACTAAGGTGATGCAGTTAGTCAACCACCAGCAGATATTAGTCCTCCTGGCTCCACCATCTAAGCCATTTGCTTCTTTTTTCCCAGGTGAAATTTTAGCCCTCACTGAAGTGAGTGGCAGTGCCATGACCAATGCTATTGATGTTGCAGGTGATGCGGCCACACAGTTTGTATGACCACATCCTTAGAGAAGTCCTGTGTTCTGTAGAGTTCTAGAGCCAAATATATTGAGACCAAGCCCTATTAGTTTCGCTGACACAGTACGTCCCTTGAAATCAATGGCTGGGTTTTTTTAGCAGGAGATGAAGAGGAAGATTTCATGGGTTTGGTATGCACTAAAGCATGTACTGTACTGCTAGTGTTATCTTTTCAGTGAGTTATAACAAACAGGAGTTTTACAGCTCCTCAACCAGGTGGCTGATTCAGCATCACATATATTATAGCCACTACTGCTGGCTGTGAGGCATGACAATAAATCCTCAAGTGAGATAGTATAAGCTAACCGAAAACTTCAGAATGGTACATTCTTCTGGAGCTTCAAGGGACACAAGACAGGTTTCACCACATGACTACAGGTTTCTGTCAGGGTGACCTTTGGCCAAATCACTCACAGAGTCATACCTTAATTTACAGAATGGGGTCAACACTGAGCTTTTGAAAACATGTTAGCTCAAGGAATGGGCTAATTTGGTCTGGTGAAAAGTATCTACAATATTGACTTCTCAGAAAATAAACCATCAAAAATCAAACTCTAATTGACTTAAAGACAGAATACTTTTCTGTGCTCCTGCCTATCAGTTGGATTTTTTAGCCCAGTCACAGCACAAAACGGTATCAAAATGCTGGAGAAAGCTGATGAATAATTTGATGGCAGTGAACTAGTGAAGAACATAAGGCAGTGATGGATTTCTTTTGGGGTATGTTGTGTGCAGTGGAGAGCCTGTCAGAGCTCAGGTTTCAACCACCTGATCTTCTATAGGGGCTGCAGCATAAAGGGCTATTATAACTTTCACAGGGCACAGGGATGACATAGCATGTTATTATAGCCAGCTTCCTTTAGATGCTCTTCTTCACCATATCTGAAAGCATCAGGGCCTGCAAACTGCACGTAACAGTTGCATAGTTAAATTCTCTTTATCTATGGGCATTTGTTATATGACCTTTCACCTCCCTGACATCATAATTTTTCCTGTTCCTCTGTCCTCTGTACATCATACTGAGGCAAGATTTGCATTAGTCTGTCCATTCTTCATTCCTTTCTTTCTTCCTTCTTTCCTTTCTTCCTCCCTCCCTTTCTCCCTTTTTCTGTCTTTTCCTCTCTCTCCCTCTTTCCCTCTCTCTCCCCCTTCGCCTCTAACCCTCCTTTGCCTATGTCAACACCCATACCAAGGACTATTCTTCCTTATCTATATTTAAGAAATATTTCCTTTATGTCCTCCTCTATCACTCTTTTTTTGCCACATGGTAGGGAAATACCAGCTCCAGTCACTTCTTTGACTCCTGTCAACCCATTTATACACCAGAGTTTTATTCTCAGCCTTTTGAGGAACAGATTCAGGTGACCACTACAAACTTTTTTGTCTTTGCTTTCAAAATGAACATGTATCTCCAAGCATTTGAAAGTACAATGGCATTATTAGCTCAGCTACATAGATGGCAGGTGGCATTTCACAGACAACACACTCCCTGTTCTGCAGGCTAAACTGTGTCCTGTCTGTAGAGCACCAAATGAGTGTTTTGTGAACATTTCCACCAGCTGCACAGGGTTCAGTTATTTTGCTGTCTATTTCTGTGAAAAAAAACAACCGAACAACAAAAAACAAAACCAAAAAAACAACCCAAACCCCAATATAATAAGGAACTGAGATAAAAAACCATCAACAGAAAACACCATGTGCCAAACATTTCTTTGTCAACACCTGTAAGTTTTGTTGCTGTATCTAGCTTTGGGAAGGGAACTTATGTTTGAGTAAATTACGCACAATACACAATCTTCCATTCATACACAGAAACTGGTATCTGAAATCAAACTCCCTTCTGGCAGTTACAGATCACAAACTCCCAATCATTTTACACCACAATGCACATTCAGTTGACTTAACAGGACATTTGCTGGTGGACAAGTAAACTGGTAAGACTGTCGTGACAAACCCACCTTCGTGATAACGTACAAGCCACAGCACGTCAGCTGACTTTTAGATGGTGACCTCACTGCACTATCACATCTGCATTTTGATTTAAAAAAATCTGTTCTGTGTAAAAACCTAGCCGGCAAATATTATTTATATTGGAAAAAGAGTATTTTTTTGGTAGCTGCATCTAGTATTCCTAAAAGAACAACAAAAGATAAGACCTGGTGTCCTCATACAAATCTTGTTTCAGTTGTGGGAGATTAAAAAATGCTCTCTCAATTATTTCTTCTCATTTTCCCAGGATAACACATGCACAGATAAACACATGCTGTTTCAAAAGCCTATCAGTACCTGCCAGCTCAATGTGTTATGTTAGCTAGAAGCATTCTGGCGTATGAAACACATTCTTGAAAAAATGCACATCCATCAAGGAGCATCTGAAGATAGAATTGGATGTTTCAAAAGAAATATCATGTACCAACTGATAGAGGAAAATCTTCGTGGCTCCTTGTATGTTTGTGGTATAACTTGCTGGGCAAGACTTGGCAACGATCGTGACTTGTCTGACACTTGTGGTTCAGATGTTCAAATTTGTCTGACTTCAAGGTGTGCCTTCAACTCTGTCAACTCATCCAACAGGTTAACTGCATTTGAAATATTGTTAAAACTCTTAACAAGATCCAATTTATAGTTGGGAGGGGATCTTTCTAATAATAGGATTTTCTTGACATGCTTAAATACTAATTGCTCACACCTGTGATGACTGCCTACTGTTTCATCTCTTCCGACAGGAAAAAGGGAGATCCTGGTTCCTGGAAGCATAGTCAGCAGTAAAGGCCATCTTAGGAGGAGATAACATCAGTGAAACAGGGTGGAGGAACAGAAACTAAGAAGGGAAACAAGGTATCTGAAAATACATGAAAATCTGCTTGCTGACTGGCCAAGAGTAAAAACAAGGCACTACACAGGCTGTTTAGAAAAGCTGGCAGAGGATCTGTATGAGGGAGCAAACAAAGAAAAAAAATAAAGTAGAAAAATATTCACTGTCTCCATCATGCTAAAATTTCAGGACCGGGGCTTTGGTCATATATTTTTTTCTTGAGATAAGTGACAAAAAATGATAAAAGAAAAAAAAAAAGTTAATTAAAACATTCAGAAGTTCAGTGCTCCACTGTGAACATAAAGGCAAAGGCTGTTCAATTTGCTTGCAGTTCTTTTGAGAAAGAGCCTACAGAGGAGCAATATGAAGTCCCCAGACCCCTGAGGAGTTATGCTACCACTTGAGACTTTGCTTTTTCATCCACATACCGTCAGACAAATGGAAAGAGACTTTCAATTGCATACACAAAGTGCTGGCTTTTTCAGAGCTAATACTCTGGTAGGATCCTTGTCTTCTTAAGAAACTGTGTGCTGTGTATAGATACCTGCTTTCCATGGCATCGTACCTTCATCTGTGTACCTGCCTTTTGCCCTTCAGAAAATCTCACAGAAATCCTTTCATTGCATCCCAGCACTTGACACAGGACATGTCATGGTGACAGCACAAGAAAGGGATACACAGCCCCTGCAGGTTTGACCTACACCAGAAAAGTGGCACTTCTGAAGGTCCCTGTCCTGGCAGTTCAAGGGAGCTTGTTCCTTGGGAGAACAAACCAGCCCCCACCTTGCTACAACTTCCTTCCAGGTCATTGCAGGGAGCGAGAAGGTCTCCCCTCAGCCTCATTTTCTCCAGGTTAAACAGTCCCAGTTCCCTCAGCTCTTCATAAGACTTGTGCTCTAGACCCTTCACCAGCTTTGCTGCTCCTCTTTGGACACGCACCTCAATGTTCTTCTCGTAGCGAGGCGCCCAAAACTGAACACAGTATTTGAGGTGCAGCTTCACAAATGCCAAGTACAGGGGCACGATTACCTCCCTGCTTCTGCTGGTCACACCGTTTCTGATGCAGGTCAGGATGCTGTAGACCTTCTTGGCCACCTGAGCACACTGCTGGCTCATGTTCAGCTGGCTGTCGACCAAAATCCCCAGATCCTTTTCTATTGGGCAGCTTTCCACTCACACTTTCCGTCTCCTCCCCTCCCCCAAGCCGGTAGCGCTGCCAGGGGTTGTTGTGACCCAAGGACAGGTCCCGATACTTGGCCTTGTTGAAGCTCATACCACTGGCCTCGGCCCATCAATCCAGCCTGTCCAGATCCCTCAGAAGAGCCTCCCAACCCTCAAGCACATCAACACTCCCACCTAACTTGGTGTCCATTTTTTTTCTCTTTTTAGTTATGCTCATAACTAAAGCATTTATTTAATTAAATAAATATGGCTAACCGACCTCAGGAAGTGAGCCCTCTTTGTTATCATCAACTCAAAAGCTTTTATTCATTCTCCTGAGTGCCCTCTGTGCCAAGGACCAAGCTCCTAGGTCCCACAAGCAGCAGCCGCGGGCCTGCGCCCCGGGTCGGGCCGGAACGTAAGGCTTGGGAGCGCGTTTCCGCCGGAACCGGTCCTCTGCTGCTGCTGCCGCCGCCGCCGCCGCCGGCGCCGCGCTGGTGCGAGCGGTCGGAGGGAGCTGCAACCATGGCCGACACCGCTGCGCCTCCCGTCGCCCCCGCTCCGGGGCTCCCGGCCGCCCCCGGTAGCAACCCGCTGTCCCGCAAGCTCAACAAGATCCTGGAGACGCGCCTAGACAACGATAAGGTGGGGCGGGCGGGTGGGCGGTGGCTGCGGGGGGGAGGCGGCGGCCGGGCCTGGACCGGGGCCTGTCCGGCCGGTAGGTCCCTGCGGGAAGCGGCCGGATTAGCCATCAGGGGCTTCGAGCCCCTGTACCCTCCGAAAGTGGGAAGGGAACCTTGTCATACCCGTAGTTCTGCTGCAGAGGCGCCAGCTGATGTTAATTAAAAGTAAAATGAATTTAAAATTCATTTTTGCTTCTCCAGTGACATGCCACGCACCTCTTCATCCCCTTCAATTCGTAAGGAGGTTCAGATCGCTTAGAGGACACTTCTTGAGCTTTTTCTGATTCAAATGTTTTCTAACTATGGATAGGTCATGCTTTAACTGAGTGTAATCGTACTGATTAAAGCTCTTCTGAAATAGTAGGCAAAGTTATGTTATAAAATACCAGAAGGAAAAAGACTCAGTAATTATGTTAGTTATTTACCAGCTGCTCTGGAGCATGTTTGGGTAGTTTTTTTTCTCTAAAATCATATAGTAGGGTGTTTTTGCTTCCTAAGAATGTGAACTTGGGATAGTTGCGGATGAGGTGACCTGCTCTTTTGCAGCTGTGTGGTATGTTAAGACCGTTTTTATTTTCTAGGAAATGCTGGAAGCACTCAAGGCTCTATCTACCTTTTTTGTGGAAAACAGTTTGCGCACCCGAAGAAACTTGCGTGGAGACATTGAACGGAGAAGCTTAGCCATAAATGAAGAATTTGTCCACATATTCAAGCAAGTTAAAGAGGTAGCATTTTTACAGTGTGGCTAGCTATCTTGCAGGAGTACTACTATGTAATTTAAAGTTTAAAAAAGGGAAAAAGAATTATGAGAGATTTTGTCTTTCTGGGACAAATATACATTTATAGTAAAATTGTTTCAAAATTTGTTTCATTTGATGAAAATCCTGCATAGAGAAAGGTGATGTTTCAAACAAGAATCCCAACTGAATGTTGATCTTTAGAGGTACATTCTCTCCATTGATTAACAGGGAGCCTAGAGCAGCTGCATTCCTTGTAACTTGGGCATCTCCTTTTTATGGGGTGAAGCTTGGCCTAGGTGTGGCATTTCTGATTTAAAACACAGTTATTATTATTTGAACCTGTTTAGGAGCTTGAGAGTATCAATGAAGATGTGCAAGCGATGAGCAGCTGCTGTGAAGATATGTCCAGTCGTTTGAAGGTAATGCATAAATAGATGTGCTTTGTATGTTTTTTCTTTTGAGGTGCAACTACTTTTCCTTAAAAGGATAAATAATTATTTTTGAGGATTAACAGTGACAGATATTCCCGCAGTACACGTATTATGTTACTTCAGGATATTAATATGTTTCTTTTTACTTATTTTAAAAATGTTTTTCAGAAGTAATTTTAATTTCTTCCAAATTACAGTTCAGAATGCAGCAATATGCTTACTTTGAGAATGGCAATGTGATATCTGTATATAAGTGGAGAGAAAGTACTTTATTGGATTGGATGTGTGTGAGATGAAAGGGTTAATTACATTTTGTGTATTTCTGTTTCAAATTTATATGCCTTTTGCATTGACTACATCTGTTGATGTATTCATACAAACACATAACTCAAGTATATTAATAAGAAAGTATCTTGTAATCCAAAGTGTGTCACATTCATTCTATTGGTTTTGATTTTTAACATTGTCTCAAAATGCTGTTATGCAACCAAACAAATTCTGTTTCTTATTAATCCTGAATCCATAATATTCAGGGGGAGACAGTGAGGAAAGTTGTGTTTTATAGTGTGTTATTAAATTTGGCCTAGGTTTAATGTACAAGTTCAATATTCAGTACACTGATGAATTTAAAAGGTTTATGGGTGCCGAAGTGGTGTAGATGTTTTCCCAAACCAAATCTGTTTTGAATATGGCATGTAAGTGAGAATCCTTCACTAAAAAAATCCTCTGAAAATAGTTGTTTCTTCCCCTCCTAATATGTGTGTGGGTACGTCAGATATCCCCCTGCTTGGATGAATAGGTTTCCTAGTCATTGTATGTAATTCCCATAAGGGCACTTGTAGTCTGATGAACTTGTTCCAGAAAGTGTGGGAGTGCAGTGTAACCCATGGCAGGACTTGATTTGCAATTTTGGAAGGCAATGGGTAGCGCACCTCGGAGATCTCAGATCTTTTTGAATGCTGCTTATGTGGATGTATTCCCTAGTGCATTTCAGGAGCTGTTCGATTAAACTCTTAGAAGTGGAAATAAGTCAAGTGTCCATGCAGATTTTTGCTCTTTTCTGTCTTTAGATCATGAAGTGTAACTATCATCTGTGATTTTTTTTTTTCTTTCTTTCTTTCTTTCTTTCTTTCTTTTTTTTTCTCCAAAGTAGAGCCACCCTGCAGTGATTTCTTTTTCTATTAAAGCCAGTAGGTAGTTTTGTTCTGTGCCCCACATGAGGTTTTCTCTAGAGCCCTATAGAACTCCTAAATTGTCTCAATTCAGCCCATGTTTTCTTTGTCTGTATGAATGTAAAGTAGGTTAACAAGGCCATGAATTAGCACTCAGTTGTCAAATACTCAGATATTTTATCTATAATAGACATGAAGACTTGCAAGCATGTGCTCAAGCTGAGTAAGAAGACAAAAATGAACTAAGGGTAGAGCAAATGGAGAGTATCTATAGCATATAAAGCAGAAAAATGTGCTAAGGGGATAGAATAAATACAAGATATGAGAAGGGCTGTATACTTATAAGCCAAAAACCTTTTTATGTTTTTTATTTGATAAGTTTATAATACCATCCAATCCAAATAACCAGATACTATCAGGTCTGATTTCAGGTTGGTGACTTGATAAATGCAATAGATGAAAGGGAGAGGAGGGGGCAAGTGCTGGAATGGAATAAAGCAGAGCTGAAGGATAATGAAGGCTTTAATTGGAGAGGTGGGGAGGAAGAGAAAAATATTTCTATTATGGATCTGCAAGAAACATCAATACCAACTTTTCTGATTATTCTGGCATGTCTGACTCTTTTCTGCCACTTACCTTGTTTTAGTTAGATTATAAACATACATACAATAGTAACAGTATCTGGCGTGTATTTAAGTTTACGTGAATTAAAACTGGGTTCCTGATATATCTTGCTAGATTCAGAAAAACTGCTTTTCCTTCCGTTCTGCTGTCCCACTGTTAGCATTCTTTTCGGCAAATTAGTACTTCTGTCCAGAAAGTAGTGGAAAGGAATAGTATTTCTTCTTCTGTCTTTTTGTTTTATTAAAATCTACAACTCTGAAGGAAAGCTGGGGGGGTAAGTCTGGAATTTGTAGATTTCCATACTGAATAGTTCAGGTCTAGTCTTTTTTTGTTAGGCTGAAGCATTGAAAATCAATATTTTTTACAAAAGGTTTAAAATGCAATTACATTAAAAATCTAAATATAATTACTTGTATAAGATATAAAAAGCTTAAAGATATCTTAAATTATTTTGGAACTACTAAATGTTCAGTAAATTCCATTGAATTTTTATTAAATTTACATGTTAGTCCACAATAGTTTCCTGACATCTCAGCAGTGCCTGCTGTTGGTATTCACGGAACAGCTCAGGCTCCCTCTGATGACTCAACTTGTACTCAAGTGGTTGCAGTCCTACTTTCACCTATCAAAGTTTTCCTGTTCCTTGGCTCCTTTTCCATTTTAACTGCTGTAGTGTGACAGGTAGAAAGGTTGAAAGGAGTCAGTTCATGAATTATACTTGCATTAGACCTTTCACGGGGTTCGAGACTGGCATCTTCATTTTGGAAAATGCCGTCGTTTAGACCTATTACAGTCTTGAAATTATTCATGCAGAATATCCTCATAGCTGTTTCCACCTCTTCACTTGCATTAGTATTCCATACTGAATATGTTTTAATTTACGGATTATTTTGTTGTTGTTGTTAAATCTTATTTTTCTGCTAAACGATCACTGGTGGCATCCAGTGAGAAGCCAACAATTCTGGATGTCTTTTATCTTCTTGCTGAGTGATATTTCAGAACTTTCACTCCAGTTGCAGCAATCCCTTTGGTCATGCAGCTGTTGTCTGTAGCAGAGTTGTTTCTGCATGGATTGCCTTGCATTGTCATCACTGAACATTTAGAGCTGTGATGAACTTTTTAGAATTATAGAATCATTTAGGTTTGAAAAGACCTTTAAGGTGATTGAGTCCAACTGTTAAGCCAGCGCTGCCAAGTTCACCACTAAACTATGTCCCTCAGCACCACATCTACACATCTTTTCTATATCTTTAGGGTATTGACTCAACCACTTCCCTGGGCAAGCCTGTTCCAATGTCTGACAACCCTTTCTGTGAAGAAATTTTTCCTAATAATTTTTCTTGGTCCTTACAGCCCCTCTGAGCTGCTTGAACTGTAGAGATAAACTTACTTCAACCAGCAGAGCTGTATTGATGTTGTCTAACATGTCTGGATGGATATTGATACTGGGCACTTCATCCAAAGAAGCTTGTTTAATTTTTCATTTTGTAACACAATTTACAGTTGATGGACAAACAAAATAATCAGAACTATTTGTAATATTTATAATAATGTTTGTGTTAAATATAAATGAAGAAGGAACTGTATGTGAATATGAATGAGTATGAGGATGACTCTGTGTATACAGATAAGGATATTAATTTATTTGTTCATGTCTGAAAATAGGGAGAGTTAATGAATACTTATTTCAAGAAGGCCTTTTGTTTCAAAGAGTGTACTCTTTAAACAAAAGTATTAAGTATTTTTAAAATTGTGCAATACACTTTATATGCTTGTGTTTTTTACATGCTTAACAATTCTAATTGTATTCTAGGCAGCAAAGGAACAAACTCAGGACTTGATAGTAAAAACCACAAAACTCCAGGCAGAAAAGTATGTATACCACCTTCTTTATTTCTTGAAAACATGACAGTACTGGTGGAGTTTTCTTCTAGATCTGATTCTGCCAGTCTTTATTTTTGATAAATGACTTCGGGTTTTTTTTGTATTTGTACTTTGTTTTTAAGGCTATCTGTGTTTATAGATCCATTGGAATAAAAATACTGGACTCTTAGTTTGTTATAAGAATGTGTGTTAGCACTTGGTCCAGTAAAAATGGACCTTTTATGGAAGAGAATCAGTTATAGTGGTGCAGCATGCTGAATATGGATATGCTTTACTTAATGTCAGTTGGTAATGTAAGTTACATTGTTTTGTAACAGATACATCAGTTTTACAGGCTTCTTGTTAATTCTTCTATTCAGTGAAATCACCCTCTTGTTCAGGGACTGTATATAGGAAGAGAAAGGTGGATTATAACCTCCTCTGCCATATTTAAGGCTAACTGTGAAATATGTAAGTGCTGTTTAATGAGCCTAACAGACCACTTTTTCCCTTGATTCTCCAGCCTCTTGTGGAAGAAAAAATTTTGCTCTTTTCGGTATTTTTATTCATGGGAAGGAGATAATAGTCTATGACAGATTCAAGTAATCTTTATTGTTTTTATGGCCAGGGTATCTGGTTTTACAGCTTTAGCCTTTGTCAGTGTAGAAGAATGAATCTTCTTGCTTTATGAGCTTTCTTCTGAAAATTATGTACAGTTCGCTGGAGATTAGAAATAATTATTTCCAGTTGCAAGTTTCTAGTAGAAGTTACGGCTTTGGATAGCTCTGGTGTGATTTCAAAATGAGCAGGTTCATGTTGTGGACTCCAGTAGGAAGTGGATTATGTGCTGCGAGATTCTGACTGTGCAGTTAGAGCATAATCTGTACTTATTTTAAGAGTTGAATGTAGAATAACTACGTAAAATACAATGCTGGTTGATTTAAAATGAAGGATTTGGCAAAGTCACAGTTGAAGCAAGTGAGCAGAAGACAAGTTTTAGAAAATTTTATTATTTTAAATATGAGTATGTGAAGTAATAGGATAGAGAAGTGGTTGTAGTTTTTTTTGTAGTCTCAAGAAATGGAAAGCGGCTTTGAGTCCTTGTTCTGAAGCAGAATGGAAGACACCAAGTCCAATCCCAGGTGGTGTATGTCTAATTGACCTTAAATTCCATTAAAGGAGATTATGCAGGCTGTACATCAGTACTTCTACAATATAGTCCTTACTTCCACAATAGATTGCTTAAAAGACTTTCTGCTAATTCCTTCTAAGAGACAGAACATCTCCCTAGTGTGAGGCTTATGAAGTAGCCTGTCCTTCTGAGGGTCTGTGTGACCTCAGAGTATACACATAGGGAAAAAGTTCTCTTTTGAAAGGCTATTTTTAAAGTAAACCATGAAGTGCTGACTAGCAGAAGCCAGACAATACTTGTGATCTTAGAGTATGATGATTCCAGAAGACTCATAGTGCCATTTATTAACAGAGTTAACTTTTTTTCCTGGCGAAACTTTTGAAAACTTAAGCAAAAGCTACAATAGGAAGGCTGTTTTGTTTTGTTTGGGACATTTTAATAATCTTTTGACTCAGTAAATAGCTGTTTACATGCATTGCTTTGGTTTACATCAAGCACACAGAGGCATCTGCTACCAAATGTTGGGGGTTTGTTGAAAAGCTGGAACCTTGCCTACAGTCAGAAAAAATGCAGATCTTGAATTGCTGATTTCTTCAACTTAACAGGTGATGTTTGTAGAATCATAGAATGGTTTGGGTTGGAAGGGACCTTAAAGATCATTTAGTTCCAACCCCCTGCCATGGTCAGGGACACCTCTCACTTAGACCAGGCTGCTCAAAGCCCCAGCCAACCTAGTCTTGAACACATCTAGTGTTGGGGCACCTACAGCCTCCCTGGACATCCTGTTCCAGTGACTCGTCACACTTTGTCCTTACACCTAATCTAAATCTCTCCCTCTCCAGCTGAAAGCCATTACCCCTTGTCCTACCACTACAAGCCCTTGTAAGAAGTCCCTCCCCAGCTTTCTCTTAGGCCCCCTTCAGATACTAGAAGGCCACAATGAGGTGTCCCTGGAGGCCTCTCTCCAGGCTGAAAAACCCCAACTCTCTCAGCTTGTCCTCATAGGAGAGGTGTTCCAGCCCTTCTCTGGACTTGCTCCAACAGATCTATGTCCATGTTGTCTTGGAGGCTTCAGAGCCAGACGAAGTACTCCAGGTGGGATCTCACAAGAGCAGAGTAGAGG
>VYZX01024229.1:0-10528 GCA_013401335.1 Brachypteracias leptosomus
TTGAAGAAAAGCACATGCACCCAGCCACTGTAACTATGGTTGGCATTTAGATATATAGAGGACTTGGGTGAACCACCAAAGTGTGTTTTCTGCAGTCTGTACATTTTATCCAAAGTACTGTTGGGTGGAGGTTCAACCTAAAGATAGTTCAGTGATTCTATGCATAGGGATTATACATGATGGAAAGAANAGACACAGTTTTTGAAATTGATGGTCAAATGAGAAGAGACTGGGGGGATTCAGGACAGAGCTGATCCTTTGTAATGCAAGAAAACAGCTCAATTGCTCTGGCATGTCAATTTGAAGAAAAGCACATGCACCCAGCCACTGTAACTATGGTTGGCATTTAGATATATAGAGGACTTGGGTGAACCACCAAAGTGTGTTTTCTGCAGTCTGTACATTTTATCCAAAGTACTGTTGGGTGGAGGTTCAACCTAAAGATAGTTCAGTGATTCTATGCATAGGGATTATACATGATGGAAAGAAACTGATGAAATCATAATGAGAAGCGGTTCTAATTTCAATCCCAAGAGATAGAACCACCACCTATAGTGCAGATAAAGCTCTAACCACTGAGCCAATTACTCTCCCTCCTCAACTCACTCCTTCTTCAAAGATGGAATGTTTAGTTGGAAAGGAGGATGAGCTATCAAATACTATTTTCAGTGTACCAACAGCATATAGAAAATACATAATATAGGAAAAAAAAATGAAAAAAAAAAAAAAGAAAAAATTTTGCAGAAGGAGATAAAACTTTTATTAAACCATTTCCCTTTAGAAGTATGGCTACTTCAACCTCAGTGTAGCCTTACTCTAGGGAATAATGGTGAGGCACATGGTAAACTAATTGCAGATAAAATCAGAATGCTCACTTTTTGTTTCACAAAGTCTTAAAGGATGGAGAGCATGGTTACATTGCAGAGCTCACCACTCAAGGAAACAAAGAGATTTAACAGAATGGTTTGGGTCTGGACTGGAGTTTTAATCTCCATTGATCAAGAAGTGCTGATTAATAAATTGAGCACAATCACCTCTGATTTGGGAAAGCTGAAGTTACCGTTAAGGTCATCCCTAATTACTCTGGCTGAACCTCAGCAATTAACTGCTGACTTCATCTCCGTACTATCCAAAGATACTACGGAGGATTTCCAAACAGGAACAACTTTTGTAGAAGGACTGCAGGGAAATGTCTCCACTGCAATGTAATGTGTACAGTCCCAGCTCTGGATACAATCTGCGATTTCTGATATAATCAGGGAAGGGATGTCAGGAAACTTATCATAAGAGATTAGAAAAGTAATTGCTAAGAACCATACTACCACCTTATTTGAACTAACTGCTGGCATCCTGGGGTGATCTACTTTAAAAAATCCAACTCAACCAACTCAACCCATCCCACTCTTCTTGCTTTGCAGGTGACAACTGCACGCACTCAGAAACCTCCAACCACTTTTTGAGCTGGAGTCCCCTCATTCTGCAGCCGGCCTCAAAGGACTGTAAGGAAAAACCAGGCTGGAGTTCATCTGGAGTCACCTTCCATGGTTCCGGGGACCTTCGGCAGCTCCAGGAAACCTGAGGAAGTGCCCATTGAGCACCAGGAACTGCACAGCAGAGTCGCTGCCACGGAGTGATGGAGGGATGTTAATTATAACAGAGGGAGTCACTATTTATGTTTTTGTAGTAGTGTCCTATGAATGTATCTTGTTTTTAAAAATGGTTCCCATTTTATATTATTTATGCCTTGAAATCCCTCTTTTTTCTTTCCCTCCTGCACCGCGAGCAAGCCTGGGTATGTAAAAAAAATGTCAAAATATAAAGTCCGAGGATGGGAAATCCCGAGCGTCTTTCCCGTGCTGTGAGAAGCGCTTCCGAGGAGGCCGAGGTAGGGATGGAGCAGATCAGGTCCAATGCCAATGACCAATCATTGCCACCTTGCCAGCAGCTCGGTCCTCAGACCCTCCTGGCCATCAGTGCCTCTTTGGGTTGCTCCGGGAAGAGCCCGGGGGTGAATATGGAAATAAAGAAGAAAAATGAACCCCAGCTGAGTCCGTGCAGCACGGCTTGAGGAGCAGAGCTCGGTCTGGGGGCTGTGTCTGTGGGTGATGACCTCTGAGGTTACGTTTGGGGCCTGGACAAGCTAGAGAGGTGGTCCCAGGTGAACCTCCTGAGGTTCAACAAGGCCAAGTGCAAGGACCTGCCCCTGGGTCGAGACAACCCTCAGTACCAGCAGGGGCTGCGGGTGAAGGGCTGGAGAGCAGCCCTATGGAGAAGGGGGCTCCGCCATGGGGAAGCTGTCCCTCATTGCCTGTTGAGTGGTTGTTGGCTGCTCATCCAACTTCTTTTTGAACCTCTTGAGATCTTCCTAAGGGATGTGAAAATATGTAGTCCTGAGGAGAAGGAGCTGGGGGTGCTGGAGGTGAGGAGCTGGAGCTGAGCCGGCCCCGTGCGCTCGCAGCCCAGCAGCCAATGTCCTCCTGGGCTGATCCCCAGCAGCGTGGGCAGCAGGGCAGGGAGGGGATCCTGGGTCAGCTGGGTGTCCTCAGCACAGCAGAGACATGGACCTGGTGGAGCAGGGCCAGAGGAGGCCAGAGGTGACAAGGAGTTTTCTGGCCAAGGCTGGTGGTGGGGCTGGAGAGGGAGGAAGCGACACTGGCCCAGCTGGAGCTGGCACAGAACCCTGGGGTAGCAACAGTTCTTTGCCAAAAAGGGAACGATTTTACCCAAAAGAGGAGCTCTGGGACCAGAGGAAAGGGCCTCAAGTTGTCCCCGGGGAGGTTGAGGTTGGCCATAAGGAACAATTTCTTGCTGGGCAGGGTTGTGAAGGGCTGTCCCAGGCTGCCCAGGGCAGTGGTGGAGTCCCCAGCCCTGGAGGGGTTTCCAAGGTGTGGAGATGTGGTGCTGAGGGATGTGGGTTAGTGGTGCCCTGGCAGTGCTGGGGGAGTGGTTGGACTCAATGATTTTAAAGGTCTCTTTCAACCTAAATGATTTGATGATTCCTGTCTGAGGAGGACACTCTCACAATCTGCTTTGGTACCAGCACCTCTCCATGGGCTGATTTAAGCGTTTTTGTGGTTTCATTTCCCCTTTTATTGTCTTATTTGCAAATACACTAATTTTTTCACTTTCCTTTCCAAACCTTTGCATCCTCCCCATGAGCAGCTGCCTGATTCAGGAGCTCCTGCACAACCCATTGGCTTCCACTGCCACCTGGCCTGGAGCCACCTCAAGCTTTGCTCCTCCCTCTCTGCCTCCAGAGCCTTTCCCTGGATTCTGGCTGTGAGCTGTTGGGTTTTACCTCTGGCTGCTTTAGTTTTCCCTAAACACTGAGATTTCACCCTTTTTTCAACAAACTGGACCCTGCACAACCCCTTGTCACGGTCGCGTTGGATAAACTCGCTGTATTTTCATAAGAAGCTGGAGGGAAAATCCCTTGGGAAATTGTTTGTATTTTGAAATGATGTTGTTCCTGCAGCGTTTTGGGGGTCAGGTTCTCAATTTTGGGGGTGTTTTGGTAGAGAGGGTGACGCTGCTTTGTGATGGGAACTGGAACTGAAACTCTCCCGGCACTGACTTGGTTCCACTTCCCAACAGGTTCTTAACCAAACCTGGGAAAAAATGGCCGGAGCTGCTCATTTATCAGCAGTCGTGGCCAATGACGCTGGGAGTGGAGCTTTAGCCCTCGGGGTGGCTTTTGGTTCTCCCAGCTGTGAGAAAATATTTATTTTAGCCTTAAATATTTATTTTAGCTCCAGAAGTAACTGATGGATCGAGAGGTTGTCACTGGGAGTCCACCAGCTCATCCCTACGCTCAGGAATAATCCCATGTCTTTGGAAATACCAGTAGAAGCCCAATCTGCTTTGCCACCAGCCCTAGTCATGCCACAGCGGGATCGCGGGTGATTTTCCAGTGGTTGGGTTTTGTCATGAAGAGCTGAGGTTTGGGAGAACATGTCTGCCCTTCCCAGTTTGTGAGGAATGAGCAGGATGTGGCTATGGCCATACCATAGTGGCTATGGCTATACCATGGTGGCTATGGATGTACCATGGTGGCAGCATATTTGTTGGCCGTGGCCATACCATAGTGGCCATGGACATGCTAGAGTGGCTATGGATACATCATGGTGTAGTGTGCTTGTTGGCCACAAGCATACTGTGGTGGCCACTGAGGCACTGTGGTGGCCATGGCCATACCATGGAGGCATCTTGATGGCAGGGTACATGGTGGCCACTGCTGTACCATGATAGCTATGGCTGCACCATGGTGGTAGGGTGTTTGGTGGCCGTGGTGGCATCATGGCCATACCACGGAAGCATCACGGTGGCATCACAGAATCATAGAATCATTTAGGTTGGAAAAGACCTCTAGGATCATCAAGTCCAACCTTCATCCCAACATCTCCCTGACCCCTAGACCATGTCCCAAAGCACCACATCTACTCGTTTTATGAACCTCTTCAGGGATGGTGCCTCTAGCACCTCCCTGGGCAGCCTGTTCCAGTGCCTGACCACTCTTGCAGTAAAGAACTTCTTCCTAATGTTCAATCTAAACCTCCCCGATGCAACTTGAGGCCATCACCTCCTGCATTACTCATTCACATCCAGGTTTTGTCGCAGACTCTTAGGAGGAGACTCAATTATTCAGTGTAAATTCTGTGTATTTCTTAACAGTGCCTCATCCCACAACTCCTGGCTATGGAGCAGATCTGCACTTGACTGATGAAGGTTAAAACTCTCTCTCCTACTGAGCTCCCTCCAGAGATGAGGCATCCTGGGATGCACTCCCAAGGGGAGCTACAAATCCTCCATGCTGTCCAAACTCATGATGTTATCTATCAGGGTGGGGGAGAAGTGATCCTCAGCAATCCTCAGCAGCGGCAGGAGCAGGACACAAGGAGAGGCAAGAATGGGAGACTGGGTCCTGCCAGAGCCCCATGGCACACGAGCAGGGAGCACAGAGCACTGGAGCTGTCAAGGGAAGGACCTGTCTGCTATAGCACATTGGAGCCTACAAGCAAAGCTCAAGCATAACTACATGTCATCAGCTAGAACAAGGATCATCCACATACAAAGCATTTCCTTCCTATTCCCACTCTGCCTCAAATTATCCTGGGCAGGAAAGAGGAAAACACTGGTGTGGAGGAGCAGGGAGCTACTTCTGAACTAAGTGGCAGGAGGACAGGGCACACCTCATCAGTCCCAGTCCCTTCTCCCCCCTTAACAACACCAGTGCTTCTGGAAAACTAAGGTCTGACGTTGCTTCCAAGGATAGAGCATCTTGTGCTGAGCACGGTGCACGTTCCCACTGCAGATACACAACCCCAGGCATCCCACACAAATCCCTGCAGATTTGGTGGGCTGAATATATTCAAAGTCATAATGTCATAGATTTGTTTAGGTTGGAAGAAACCTTTAAGACCACCAAGTCCAACTGTTACCCCAGAACTGCCAGGTCACCACTAAACCACATCCTTCAGCACTACATCTCCATGGCTTTGAAATCCCTCCAGGGGATGTGGCTCCGGTTGGCCAGCATCAGCCGCAGCTCGGCCCCGGGATCCCCCAGCCCCGCAGGGGCCACTGAGGGACCTCCCCGGGGTTGCTGGTGCCACCAGGAGAAGCTGAGTGGCTTGGTCCCCTCCTGCACAGCACAGGTCAGGGCCACTGCCACACCCTTAGCTGCCACCATCACCATCAGCCACACAAAGGACTTTGAGAAGGACACTGCAGCAACCAGCCGTGAGGGCCCTGAGGGGCTGGGACCCCCCAGCCCCCCTGTGCCACCCAGGGATCAGATTTCCAGCTTGTTATTGGCTAGTGGCGTGGCTAGTGAGACCGTCTGCAGGATGGTGAGAGCCCTTTGCTGGCTAGTGGGGCATTGTGGTAGCTAGTGGGCCACTACCTTGGCTAGTTGGGCTCTGCAGTGGGCAGTGGCATGCTTTGTTGGCTAGTGGGTCTCTACATGGGCTAGTGGTCTGCTTCATTGGCTAGTGGAGCTCTGTGTTAGCTGGTGGCATGCATCACTGACTGGTAGGACCCTTTGCTGGCTAATAGGCCACTGCCCTGGCTAGTGGGGCACTATGTTGGCAAGTAGGGTGCTACTTTGGCTAGTGGGGATCTGGCTTGGCTGACGGGGCTCTATGTTGGCCAGTGAGGCACTCCGTTGGCTGGTGGGGCTTCATACTGGCTAGTGGTTTGGTTCTTTGCTAGTGGGTCTCAATGTTGGCTAGTGGCATGCTCACTGATTAGTGGGGCCCTTTGCTGACTAGTGGGCCACTGCCTTGGCTAGTGGAGCTCTACATTGGCTAGTAGGGCTCTAGGTTGGCTAGTGGGGCTGTAGGTCGGCTAGTGGAGTTCTACATTGGCTAGTAGGGTTCTACATTGGCTAGTAGCATGCTTCACTGACTGGTGGGGCCCTTTGCTGGCTAGTGGGCCACTACCTTGGCGAGTAGGGTTCTAGATGGGCTAGTGGCCTGCTTTGTTGGTTAGCGGACCCCTTCACTGACTTGTGGGCTCCTTCACTGATTAATACTGTGTGTTGTCAGCCAGTGGCAGGCTATTGTCTAGCAGGCAAGGGGCTGTTTCATGGCAAGCCATGACCACACTCCACTGGCCTCAGCGCAGCCAGCGGGCTACCTGGGGTGGTGGCCATTGGCCATTGTCTTACCCAGGACGCGCAGGAGGACGGCAGCGTAGCCGATGCGGAGCCGCCCGTGCTCCGGGAAGAGCCCCTGGCAGAGGAAGTGGCCATGAGCCACCAGCCGCAGCTCCCACAGCTACAGGGTCCCTTGTGCAGAGTCAACCGGCCCAGGGCTCCTGCACCGGGGCCACCACCACCTGTCAATGCAAGCCCACCTCCATGGCCCGCGGTGGCCCCGGGCCAGTAGCCACCTTGAAGCTGCAGAAGACGGTGGCCGGTGGTGCCGAGGCCACGGCCGGGCCACAGCTCAGCTCCACTACCCAACTGTGGATCCCCATCACTGTCTGCTCCTTGTAGGCAGCCTCGCCGGCCGCCAGCAGCTGATCTGGCCGTGTGGCAAGTCCATCAGGGCTCTACTAGCCACACCACGGGGAAAGTCTGGGGGAAATCAGGTTTTTACTCACCCCCCACCAGGGCCGGCAGCAGACAGAGGATCCAGGGCTGCATCCAGCTCAGCTACGGTGCCGGGCCGTGGGCCATGGTGCCATGTCCAAAGCTGCGCCACGCTTTGCACTGCAATCTCCTCTCTGGTTACTCCCAAGTAATTAAGCCTGGTTCTGATTAACTGTTCATTATTGATAAGCCCAGAGGGGAGGAACCTGATACTGCACCCCCCTCCCCCTGGCCACTGCTGAAATCTCAGGGCTGGGGCTGGGTGTGCTCGTGGCAGGAATGGCACTGACGCCTCCCTCCTCCTGCCATGGTAGGACTTTATTCCAGACCTTCCCCCTCACCCCCATAATTTTTTGGGGTTAAAAGAGGGGAAAATAAGGAAATAANAAGGTCTGACGTTGCTTCCAAGGATAGAGCATCTTGTGCTGAGCACGGTGCACGTTCCCACTGCAGATACACAACCCCAGGCATCCCACACAAATCCCTGCAGATTTGGTGGGCTGAATATATTCAAAGTCATAATGTCATAGATTTGTTTAGGTTGGAAGAAACCTTTAAGACCACCAAGTCCAACTGTTACCCCAGAACTGCCAGGTCACCACTAAACCACATCCTTCAGCACTACATCTCCATGGCTTTGAAATCCCTCCAGGGGATGTGGCTCCGGTTGGCCAGCATCAGCCGCAGCTCGGCCCCGGGATCCCCCAGCCCCGCAGGGGCCACTGAGGGACCTCCCCGGGGTTGCTGGTGCCACCAGGAGAAGCTGAGTGGCTTGGTCCCCTCCTGCACAGCACAGGTCAGGGCCACTGCCACACCCTTAGCTGCCACCATCACCATCAGCCACACAAAGGACTTTGAGAAGGACACTGCAGCAACCAGCCGTGAGGGCCCTGAGGGGCTGGGACCCCCCAGCCCCCCTGTGCCACCCAGGGATCAGATTTCCAGCTTGTTATTGGCTAGTGGCGTGGCTAGTGAGACCGTCTGCAGGATGGTGAGAGCCCTTTGCTGGCTAGTGGGGCATTGTGGTAGCTAGTGGGCCACTACCTTGGCTAGTTGGGCTCTGCAGTGGGCAGTGGCATGCTTTGTTGCCTAGTGGAACTCTACATGGGCTAGTGGCCTGCTTCATTGGCTAGTGGAGCTCTACGTTAGCTGGTGGCATGCATCACTGACTGGTAGGACCCTTTGCTGGCTAATAGGCCACTGCCCTGGCTAGTGGGGCACTATGTTGGCAAGTAGGGTGCTACTTTGGCTAGTGGGGATCTGGCTTGGCTGACGGGGCTCTATGTTGGCCAGTGAGGCACTCCGTTGGCTGGTGGGGCTTCATACTGGCTAGTGGTTTGGTTCTTTGCTAGTGGGTCTCAATGTTGGCTAGTGGCATGCTCACTGATTAGTGGGGCCCTTTGCTGACTAGTGGGCCACTGCCTTGGCTAGTGGAGCTCTACATTGGCTAGTAGGGCTCTAGGTTGGCTAGTGGGGCTGTAGGTCGGCTAGTGGAGTTCTACATTGGCTAGTAGGGTTCTACATTGGCTAGTAGCATGCTTCACTGACTGGTGGGGCCCTTTGCTGGCTAGTGGGCCACTACCTTGGCGAGTAGGGTTCTAGATGGGCTAGTGGCCTGCTTTGTTGGTTAGCGGACCCCTTCACTGACTTGTGGGCTCCTTCACTGATTAATACTGTGTGTTGTCAGCCAGTGGCAGGCTATTGTCTAGCAGGCAAGGGGCTGTTTCATGGCAAGCCATGACCACACTCCACTGGCCTCAGCGCAGCCAGCGGGCTACCTGGGGTGGTGGCCATTGGCCATTGTCTTACCCAGGACGCGCAGGAGGACGGCAGCGTAGCCGATGCGGAGCCGCCCGTGCTCCGGGAAGAGCCCCTGGCAGAGGAAGTGGCCATGAGCCACCAGCCGCAGCTCCCACAGCTACAGGGTCCCTTGTGCAGAGTCAACCGGCCCAGGGCTCCTGCACCGGGGCCACCACTACCTGTCAATGCAAGCCCACCTCCATGGCCCGCGGTGGCCCCGGGCCAGTAGCCACCTTGAAGCTGCAGAAGACGGTGGCCGGTGGTGCCGAGGCCACGGCCGGGCCACAGCTCAGCTCCACTACCCAACTGTGGATCCCCATCACTGTCTGCTCCTTGTAGGCAGCCTCGCCGGCCGCCAGCAGCTGATCTGGCCGTGTGGCAAGTCCATCAGGGCTCTACTAGCCACACCACGGGGAAAGTCTGGGGGCAATCAGGTTTTTACTCACCCCCCACCAGGGCCGGCAGCAGACAGAGGATCCAGGGCTGCATCCAGCTCAGCTACGGTGCCGGGCCGTGGGCCATGGTGCCATGTCCAAAGCTGCGCCACGCTTTGCACTGCAATCTCCTCTCTGGTTACTCCCAAGTAATTAAGCCTGGTTCTGATTAACTGTTCATTATTGATAAGCCCAGAGGGGAGGAACCTGATACTGCACCCCCCTCCCCCTGGCCACTGCTGAAATCTCAGGGCTGGGGCTGGGTGTGCTCGTGGCAGGAATGGCACCGACACCTCCCTCCTCCTGCCATGGTGGGACTTTATTCCAGACCTCCCCCATCCCCTCCATAATTTTTTGGGGTTAAAAGAGGGGAAAATAAGGAAATAAGCTGCCCTCCCCCCGAACCACGATTGAAAACACTGGGTTTGGAGCCGGGGAAGCCACCACACAGGGTTTGATATTTCATCTGCGGTGCCCCAGCCCATCAAACATGGATGGGTGGCTGGAAATGCAGTAATGAAATGCTGGGGGGGATTTTGGGGTGTGGATAGGGGGAGGGCACAGGAGGCTGCTCCATCCCACCCCTAAAGGGGGCACCCACCGAGAAGGAGCCACATCTGGGGCAAACCAACCTCAGAATGGGGCAAAATCAGAGAAAAATTCCCCCTCATTTCTCCCCCCTCCCCCATTCCTTAATTAGCATTAATTGCTCGTTACTAAAACTATATTGTTAATACTAAACGTGGGAGTGCCCACAAAGTGGGCTTTGGGCTGGAAATGGATCCCATGGGTGTGGCAGAGATGCCACCAGGTGCGGTTTGGGCCCATCCGGGTGGGAAAAGCTGAAGCCACTTGGACCCCAAAAATCCTTCTGCAGACAAAATAAAGTGGGAATTCCCTGGGATTTACAGAAAGGAGTCGCGACATCTGCCCATGACGTCAAACAATTGAATTTTATTAGAGACCAGAGGGTGTGGTGACCCTGAACGCAGCGTCGAGGATGGGGATGGTGGCAGATCCCTGCTGCCATCTAGCGAGGCTTTATTATGGGATTTTCAAGATCTTGCTCCTTTCTCCTCGATTTTCTTCTCCTTACCAAGGTTTCCTCCGAGGTTTTGCTCCCTGGTGACAAGCAGCCCATTCTGGGGGCCAATGACCAGATTTTATCCATTTTCCCACCCTTTTTGAGGAGCATTATCCC